>JAKZJZ010001272.1:0-29424 GCA_022702705.1 Papilionanthe hookeriana x Papilionanthe teres
AGACTCTTCGCCTCAGATCGCCCGGGTGGCCCGGTCCGGTGAAAGGGCTGACTTACACATACACTACACCTATGCACTACACTTTCACACACCTCCTAAAACACACCCTTACCTAACTTGACTTCCCGACTCATGTAGGTGATTCACATGGATGGTCCTTAACCCCTAAGCCTCTGCCAAGAGGTTAGAACAACACGATGAATGCCTCAAATGAGTCCCTTCATGGCTCATGTGGGCTTGATATGGCTTCATGGCTCAACAAAAATGATTTCATTCCACTTACATCCACCCAATCTTCAATTTTCCAAATTTTCAATTTTTGACCCCTGGGACCCTACACCCACCAACTCTACCAAATGCCCTTGAAACTACCCAAATTTCTCAAAATTCCCAAATTACCCAAAATTCTCCAAAATCAATCCCAAACATTCCCACATCACTCAAACTGATCATCCATATCCAAAAATATCAAAAATCCCAAAATACCCCCCAATACCTTCCAAATACCCAAAATACCCCTTTTCGACCCAAAAATCCAAAAATTCAGAAAATTCCCAGAAAATTCCAGAAAATCCCAAATATTCCCAATTTCATTTTGTCCAACTACACCATGGGCCAATTTTGTCAATTTACCCCACTTTTGTCAAAACCCCCAATTCGACCCATTTTAACCCAAAGTAAACCCAATGTCAAACCAAATCTACCCAATTGATCCCAATTCTGGTCCAATTCAATTCTAAACTTCAATTCAACATCCCCAACACCAATCTAGACCAAAGACAAGCTTAATTTGATTGAAATTTGGGTCCAATTTCACTTTTGGCCTTAAAGCCCAATTTGGACCTATGACCCAAACCTAACCCAAATTCACCCAATTCAACTCCAATTAACCCCAAATCTTTTCTAAACCTTTCTTAACATCCCCATAAACAAAACACTAACATGATTTGCCCAAAACTTTGATCCAAACCCTACTCAAGTTCAACCCAAAGCTAAAAGGCCCAATTTTGACCTAAACCCAAACCTAGCCCAAATGAGCCCAAATCCCAAAATCAAAACCCAACCAAAGCCAAAACCTCTTTGAAACACTCCCATAAACATTTCCCAACATTAATTTTACATCAATTTCAACCCTAGCCCAACATTGGCCCATGCTAGCCCATTTTGGCCCACCTTAGCCTCTTTACCAAAAAGCCCATATCCAATCCAATTCAAACCCAAATCACCTCAAATTTGTTTCAAACCACTCATGACACATCCCTAAACCAAACTCAACAATTATTTGGCCCAAGCCTTTACCAAAATTTCATCCCAAAATCCATTTTAAAATTCAAAAGCCCACTTTCCTAAACCATTTAAAAGCCCATCTAAAACCATTTCAATGAGCCCAAAATCTACCCTAAAGCCCACATGACATTTCCATTTGCCATCCACTTAATCAAAGCCATTACCTAAGTCCTAAATCCATCATCAAATCATTCCAAATCAAGTTCCATACAAATTTCCATCAAATTACCAAAAAATTCCTAAAATCCATTTTCATGAAATCGACCAAGCTTTCCCCAAGCCAAAAGTGAGCCATGAAGCCATGCATGAGCCACATGTGAGCCATGAGAGCCTCGGACACTCCACCATGCCATATCGGGTAGAAGGAGGGCCCCTTTCCTTAATCCCTAAAGCTCATTAGCCTTAATCATGATTCACCTAAACCTAAATTTAATCCAAATATATTTGGATGGAGACTTCTCCATGCCAAACCAAACTCGATCCATTTGATCCCCCACAAGACCCAAGGCCACCTCAAGGGTGCACCAAGCCCAAATGGGTGAGTTGACCCATTTAGACCCAAAACTAGCCATGCCCCATTCTACTTTGGATCAAAGCCTTTACACTCGGCCATTGCCAATTGCTTGCACAAACACCCAACCCCGACCCACCCGACCTCGAGGGTGACCCATGCTCGGCCGGCCGGCCACCCGGCCGCCGGAAAACGCCATGCCCGAGACCTCGGGAGTGAGCCAACTTTGGAATTCCACCTTGCCGAGCCGCCCCATGCCCAATGGCCACCATGGCCGTTCTTCCCATGACCGCAGCAACCGATCCCAACCCTCGGCCACCCCCGGGAGAGCCTCCAGCCCATGCCTATTTAAACACCACCCCCTCACGGCCATGAGAGGAGAGTTGCACAAACCTTGCCAAAACTCGCCAAAATTGTTCCGTACCCCTCCTCCTACACAGAGCACTTGATCCCCAAGGAGATCCCCCCGCCATTTCCTCTCCGCGAGCTTAATTTCGCAGTCGAAATCCAAGCCCAAAACCAGGACACTTCCCCACAAGGAACCAATCCCCAAATCGATTAGTCCTACACCTTCACTCGTACCAAGGGAAGGTGTCCACCAAACAAAAGCCCCATCTCCAGTGCCACCCAAGCTGTTCCGTACCCAAGCTTTGTGATCACCGTGGTCGAAGTTCAACCTGCACAACTCACTGCACTGCAGAGACTTCATCCGGAGCTTGCCGCGATCCAATCGAAGGTGCAACAACTCTCGCATCGAAGCTTCACTTCTCCGAGCAAAGGTATGAGCTAGTTCTTCATCCCGAGCTTCCGGAGATTCTCCATTTCAAATGCCTTAATTTCAATGCATGTTTACCGTATGGATGTGTTCGTCTCTTCAAGACGAATCCATAGCAGCATAAGAACACGAAAATCCATCGAGAATCGAGCGAGTTCTTAGTGGTTAGAGTGTGGACGGTCACGGGATCGCACCCGCTCGTGGACGATGAACGGATGCCGTCCATTTAATACACGCGCGGACGGACGGCTCGGGACGGCGCTGGACCGAGAGACGGTACGAGAACCGCGGGGCCCGGTTGCCGACTCGATGGCGGCGTCGAACGGGAGCGCGCCACGCGGCGTTTCGGAGCCGCCGAGGCCGACGCGGCGCCGCGTGGATAAGTAGATAAATAGGGTATTTTCCTATTTATTTAATTCCCTAAACTTGGAAAATTCATATCTCCGTGTAGAAAAATCACAAAAATAAAATAAAAATACCCCCTCGCTCAGATGAAATCGCAGGAGAATAATGTGAAAAGAAATTAATTAATTTTGTCCAAGCATTTTATTTTTAATTAATTATTTACTTCCTGCATTGTTTTAATTCTCCATGCATGTATACAATTCACCATGGCATGAGACCATAGGGCTGAAGCTCTCTGAACTTAGGAACATTCCCTGAATTTTCCAAGGTCGAGGCCATCTCTCGTGAAAAGTTATTGATTTTTCAAATGCATGTTGTTGTTTTAAGTATTTTAATTTCAAAAATTAGCATGTTGTGAAATAAATTCTAGGAAAATTTGGTGATGTTCCTTATGACCAGAGAACCTTAGAAAAATAGGATTTGAGTTAATTCACTTAGATTAACCCTAATCGGCTTAAACACTCAAAATAGGTCTCTAATTAATTAGAGTTAACCATAGATCAAATTGACTTGAAATCAATTCTCCACTGACCTTTAGGATCAGAGGAACCCACCATAAAAATTTGAGGTCAATTGACTTGGTTAGCCCCACTAATTGGGTTAATTAAGCCACTTAGCCATTTTAAACTTTAAAAATTCATAACTTTCAAAATATCTTTCAAAAATTCACCAAATTGGTTTTGGAGTCTCTCTGATATCAGGGGAGTTTAAGAAAATTAAAATTTCAATTTTCTAAAAAAGTTGATTTTTAATATTATTTTAATATTTTTAATAATTAAAAAATGATAAAAATCACAAAAATAATAAAATTCACCAAAATGTCATATTTTGAATTTTAATCACTTAGGAACAAGTCCCATATTTTTCCTAGGTCTATTTAGTGAGATATTAATTTTTAAAGCTCAAGGGTAATTTTAAAATTAAAAAATGTATTTTCTAGCATTTTCACCAAAATAATTATAATAAATCAAAGAAAAATCAGAAAATTGTAAAGTTTGGTTCTCTGGAATCCTTGATATCAGAGAGAATTTTAAAAATTATAAAATTTATTTTTCAACATTTATTTTATTTTTAAATTAATTAATACTCCAGAATTTAAAATAATTCTAATAAATAAAATATAATTCAAAAAATTACAAAATTTGGTCCAAGTGGTCCTCTGGTCATTAGGAATGTCCCCTAATTTTCTTAAGGACAGAAACTTTCCCTTGGTCATGTTATTGAATTTTCCTTGGAAATTTCTCTTTTCTACAAAAAATAATTATATAAATAAATTAAATACAGAAAAATCACATTTTCTCCTCTCATGTCTTCATTGACACATAAGTGAAGTCACATAAAAATTTCAAGTTCATTTGAGTTCAATTTAGTGAGTTATGAAATTATTAGGCTTAAAGGGCAAAATGGTAATTAAAATTTTAATCCTTTAATTAAAACTTTAGGTTTAATAAAAAATTAACAAGTAAAATATTTGATCCTAATCTGATTTGGATGATTGAAATTAAATAATCAAAGGGTAGAAACCCATTAAGCAATTTAAAATGATTAAACTTTAATTAAATAATTAATTGAATTTGAAGAATAATAAATTTGGAATTATTAAAATAGGGATATTATTAGGAAGAGATTTATCCTTTAATTTAAAAAATCCCTAAATTAATCATCTCATTAATACTCAACTCCTAATTAAAATGATAACTCAAATATTAAAAGACTTAATCATTAAATTAAATTAAATCATTAAACTTTTTTTAAAAAAATTTTCAATTAAATTAAATTAAATTAAGATTAAAAGTTGAATTAAATAAAATTAAATTAAGTTAAATTAAATAAACAAATTAAATTAAATTAAATGAATTAAATACATTAAATTAAATAAATAAATATTAAATGTTATAATTCAAATTAAATTAAAAATTAAATTAAATTAAATTAAATTAAATTAAATTAAATTAAATTAAATTAAAATTAAATTAAATTAAATTAAAATTAAATTAAATTAAATTAAGAAATTAAATCAAATAAATTAAACTGAATTAAATTAAATCAAATCAAATTAAATTAAATAAATTAAATTAAAATAAATTAAATTAAATTAAATTGAATTAAATAACCTCACTTAAGACATGAAGAAATAAATCTAAAATAACTTCAACACTATTCCAAACTTAAATCATTAATTTGAACTTAAATTGGATCACAAATCATTAAATATCATTTGCCCTTAGAGCCTTAGTTATCATAACTCCTAAGTATAACATTAAAATGAAATGTTACTTCACTTATAGGACATTCAAATGTCCTAGCTCACCGAGCAAGTTAACAAAACTTCGAAAACCTCTGGACGATCGATTCATTTACACAATTAAATTCATTTGGACTTAAAACAATCCTAGAAATATTGAAAAGATGTTTAAGATTTTTCTTAAGCACTTACTCAATATGATAGGATATTTACAAGAACAATCGAACTTAATTGTTCTTTCGATGAAGAAAATCGTCTTCAAACTAAAAACACAGAGAACCTGGACGTCATAGGAAATGACTAGCTATAGGATTAGGAACTTGGTAGAAAACCAAAACCTTTCCCTTAGCTTTACCTAGGAACTTGCTTAAATATTCTAACCGTGTTTTAAGTGCAACTTGGATGACTGGAAGACCCTCCAGTACGCTTTTATTTTATTGCATAGCTTTATTTTATTGCAAATGCACTTTATTTTTCTTGCATGATAAACAACAACTTGCATGAAAACCGACACCTTTAGGACGTAAACCAAAACCGAAACCCATAACTAAATTAAAAGACATTACAAGATAAAATTCACCTCCACAACATTCCAAAATATAAGACAACTCAAAATTTAATCACAAACATGTAACAACAAAACTACAACTACAACTAAATTAAAACGTCTCATCGAATGATCGGGAATACCTCTGGATGATGTAACCCACGTGTTGCTAACGGGATTTCCCACGGTCTAAATGAAAGTGCGGAACTCATTTAGTTGAGTTTAGCAAATTCATCCGGACTAAGTGAATTCGATGAAAATAACTGGTGCCTGGATGACGGAACCGCGGGATCTTAATCGGTTCCGTTTAATCAACTTTAAGATCCGTTTTAATTAAAACACAAAAAACACGTGGAAATTAAGACTTCTCTAAACCAAGACACTTCTCTCATCTCTTGATTTATGATTTCTAAAACTAAACCTCTCGCAACAACAAGGAGCTCGTGAGCATGGTGGGCAAAGACGGCCATCGTCGTCGCAAGAAACTTGAACCTACTTCAAAGAAACTTTCTTAGAATTAAATAACAAAGCCATAGGACTTCGAGGTAGTTTGCCTAGCGCAACATAAATCCTCAACTCTTCGTTAGGCATTTGCATTGCAAATTAAGCCCTAACCGGTCTTAGGATTCCGAGGTAGTCGTCCGATACGACATAAACCCTCATATCTTCTAGTGCAATTTGTATGATTCTATCATATAAATATAAGCCCTAACTAATTAAAATTGGCAAGATTAAAACATTAAATGAACATTAGGACTTTCCTAAGTCTAAGCCAAACAATAGATAGTCGGAAATTACCGAAGTTCGCTTCGAATCCGTAATTTCTCCTACTTTGCTTCCTTTGAATTCCCAAAATAAAAATGTTCCAAATTTGATCCATTCCCTATCGAAATTCCAAAATTCAACCCTTCGAAAACTTAAACTTTGAAATTCTCGAGAGCAGAACTATTGATTATTATCGAGAGTTTTCTTAGGTGATTCCCGTCACTTAAGATGTAATTAACTATGTGGGCTCGCCCTTATAGGGAACTTTAAGAACCTGTGTAATATAAACCCCGTTTAATAGTTTCATATTAAGCAAGGAATTTGTCGGCTTATAAAATTGGTTCGCAGTACCAAACGGATGTCACAAACCTTTCTAGTTTATTTAATCGAGCCCCATTATCAAGCAAAGGTGTCTATTCTTCTGGATAGATACACGTGCTCATGGTGCGGCGCTCGTTTATATAAACTATTCGGGATGTGAGGTCAGCTTGATTTCATATCTTAAAATTTTCAAATTTAAAATTATTTTCAAAATCAAATACTACTTTTCAAACTATTTATTTAAATTAAATTAAAATTCGCCGACAATTTCGTAGGCGACCTCTTTCAAAATAAAACACCACAAACCTAAAAAAATACGCCGACATATTTCCGGCGACTCACTGGGAATAGTTCCTCTCTCCATTTTAATCAAATAGTTCCGTTTTCAAAAATCGGTAGTGTATCCATGTCCCTAATGGATCAAACTACCCTTCTTTCCGTTGGAATACTATGTTCATTTCTACCTCGAACAAGTATAACCAACATTCTCTCGGATTTAGGAGCCACCGCTTAGACACCCCTAAACGCAGAGGTTCCGAGATCCTTTTACCTCATTTCCGAGGTGGGGTGGACCCCCACAGGTGTTAGTTTAGGAGTGATCCTTCGGGTCGAGAAGTCTTGCTTAAGACTCTCTTTTCCTTTCCAACTCCGATTCAGCATTCCTTACCTTCTCTACACCTTTCAACACTCCGTTCTAAATAAACAAACCTTTTAATAAGTGATTCCTTCTTATAAATACATGAACATGAATGAGTTCGGACTCTTTTCGATTCCTTTCTTTTCGTCCTAAAGAAAAGAAGCATAACTCGGATCGACAACCTGAATCTACCCCGCAGAAATGGAAGCCCCGAAACCGATTTTTTCCTTCACCAATGGACCGGACCTCGCCGTCTATAAGGATGAGTTGCCCGACAATGGAATCATCCGATTTGGACAAGGATTTGAAAACACGAACGTCAAGGTCACCAACGTCTCCCTCTTCGCACCGATGAACAAGGTATCTCGAAGCCGAAGAGCCGCCGCTCGAGTTCAACCTCAGGTCAACCCAAGAATTCCCTCCTCTCGCAAAGGATCCCGACTAAGAGGAGTACCGACGTCCACAGAGGACCGTTCTTTCTACCCCCACCGGTCTAGTTGTTTCCGCACTCGCCCCGACTTTCGCCAAGTCAAAGGGGAAAGAAATCCAAGATTATGATGGACCCGTTACCGTGGAGGGTACAGCATCTTCCCGTAAGACCTTCTCGTTTTCGAGATCGGGTCCAGCTCAAGAATTCCGTCACTAACAAAGACCCGCAGAAGAAACGTAAATGAAGGATCGCTAAAGAAGCCGTGGCCGCCGAAATTGCTTTCCTAGAAGAAATTCCGTAACCGCCGTAATATACACCGCCGCCCGAATACATACCACCGTTGGGAGGAAGCGATTTCATCCCCTCTCCGCCGCAGAAGATGAAGAAAACATTCGCAAAATTGCCGCCACATTACCACAGTCCCGCATATTACAACGATAGCCGCAAGAAAAGAACTAGAACTACGCCGTTTGCTTCGACTGCAAACTTTGGTAGAAAAGTTAGCGAAGAAGGAAAACTGCCCCGTATCAGAAATTCTACGGAGGATAGGGCGGGTGCCAATCAAATCCCGTCTTGGGCCCCGAGTAGAACCCGCCGTCATGACAGAAAAGCCAAGTAAAAGAATGAAGGCTAGTCCGCCTGTTGTCGTCTCAGGATTACAGATTAGGGAGGATACCACCTTCCAAAGCATTTGGCCGACTGCACCATCCGGTCCTAGCACCTTCCGCCGCCGAAGGATGGTATGGCGTCCCACTACCGGGCAGCTGAGATCGAAACAAGCAGCTCCGAGAAAGAAAGTCTCGCCATGAGACTCGAATCGAAGAAAGTGCTACCGCGATGAAGGGGACTCGTGAGAAGGGGACCCGGCAACTATCGCACGACAACCACGAAGACACACGTAAAGCCCCGCTAGAAGATGCCATGGAAAAGCCGAGAACCGATATCCGACGATCGGCAAAAGAAAGAGAAGAAAAGTTCGGAGATGAGATTGATTCATCGGAATTTATGGACGACGAATACGCAGAAATCAACATGGTTGAGACACGAGCTTCATCAGCTTCGCAAGGTGCTCCTGCAGCCGCAGAAAGAGAGGAGCCAGAATTGATGAGAAGGCAACTTCAGGAAAAAGACGACACGATCGCTCAAATGGCAAAAAGGATGGAAGAGATGGCCGTAGCTCTGGCCACTCTCCAGAGTCAAGTACAACCACATAGAGAAACACCCCCGGAGGTTATTCACATTGTAGACGGAGGAAAGGAGATTACGTCCGTCAATGGGGATGATCACCTAAAAAGGATACAACACAAAGTATGATTCCCGAAAAGGATATCAAGAACTTGCAGAACAAAGAAAGCGAGAAGCCTTAGCACAATCAAAGAGCGGGACATCCATTCGGACGGGTAGACCTTACCCCGAAGAATTCGACGCCGTCCAATACCCGAAAGGCTTCGTACCACCTCCGTTTAAGACCTTCGATGGAACCGGGAACCCTCGACAAGATGTAGCACACTTTCGTGCCGCTTGTTGCAATGCCGGCGGAGCGATGCATTACTCTTCCGACAGCTCGTCGCAGCCTCGTCAGAATCGCCTTCGACCGGTATGCGAATTACCAAACGGTTCGGTAAAGACATTCTCGCAGCTAGAGAACCTCTTCATCAAGCGATTCGCCGGAGCTCACGCACCACATCACTATAGGTGATTTAGTGGTAGAGAAGCGTAAGCCGAATGAAACTTTGGTGGATTACATACTCCGATGGAGGAACTTAAGTATGAAGTGTGAACCACAACCGCAAGAACAACATGCAGTCGGCATTTTGCTAAAAAGCATTCACGGCCCGATAGCACTTCTCCTCAAGGGATTTACTATTAAGACTTTCGAGAAGTTGTTAAGCAAGGCCGGAAGCTTGCAAGAGGAGGCAAAGCAATTAAGTTTCACCGACAAGACAGTATAAACAAAAGCCCGTAAAGACTTTCGAAAAGAAATCCGGATCGTCGCAGCAGCTTGACAAAGGCAAGCAACCGATGCAAATACCACCGTAACGGCCGCAAAGAACCACAACAGTACTACCAAGCAACCCCGGCCCAACTATCACTCATCTCCGCAAGATGAACAACCGCCTCGTCCGCAACGTACATTAAGAGAGCTTTTGAGCAGAGAATATCCGTTCAAGAATGAGGCAGTGCCAAAAATGTTCCATAGTCTGATGAAGACTCCGGATTTCCCGCTGCCAGAGCCTAAAAGACCAGAGGAAGTCAACAAGAAGGGTGATCCCAACTTTTGCCCTTACCACCAAATGCTTGGACACAAAATAGAAGATTGCATTACCTTCAAAAGTTGGCTCAATGACAACTCCGCGGAAAGGGAATATAACGATCCCGAAGGAGTACATGAAGGAACCCCGTAAAGGAGGTTCCGTCAATGTTATCTCGATCGATCCCATCATTCCGATAGATCCCTATACAACCGACGATGGATGGACTACCGCTTGGACGAGGTCTTCGAAAAGATTTTAGACAAGCATCCGTACCGCTTCGGTACAAGCTTCAATTCGGAGTTTGAAACCCGTTAAGCCGGTACTATCACTTGCGATAGAAGAACCACCTCAACAGAGACGATCGAAGAGAAGAAGAAAATTGACGAAGAAGAGAAGACCGAGGCACCTAAGGCGTAGACTAGGGGCCGCTTATCCTAGAATAGTTGTTTCCGATTCGGGGAGAAATCCCTCGAACCCTCGACTCGTATGATTATCCGCTCACTTCGGTGGGATCATATAATGATAAGGGTGATGGCGTTGGCTACGTTTTGACTGTGTCTAACGATTACGTAACTAATGATAATCCGGATATCGATTTCGATACCAACGACAATTCTCAAATCATACACCATCTCGACAAGCAAAATAACGAAGAAGACATCCATCAAGGAGGCTACGAGAGTTCAACAAGCAACGAATCTATCTCGCGAGTTTCGAGGAGCTCCAACTACGATAGAAGTTAGAGCCTTCGTACTCGAAGCTAATCCGGAAGAGCCCGTCATTCCGATTCAAGAAAAGACACCGCAAGCTCAACAATAGATTCGCAGGAAATTACGAAGTCAACTTAAGAAGTGGAAAAGTTCTACCTCCGAGAATGGGTCCAAAAGACAAAGGAAAGCGTGTGGTTGTTCAGGAAGAACCAACCCCGGCAGAAGAAATACCCATTCGAGAAGAAGCAGAGACACATGAAAACAAAGTTGACTACAACGTGCTAGCCCATCTTAGGAAACTACTGCACCAAACCGAGCATCTACGACGCTCTCATCTTATCAAAGGAGATGAGAGAAGCTCGATCAAGGCCTTACTTCGATCCGTAAATTTGCTTAGCTCAAATGGCCGGAGAGTCCTTAGATGAGGTTTCGCTCGTTAAAAGAACAAACGAGGTGTTACCTTCACAGTACGACGACCTACTACTTGGAATGCAGCAGATCACAACCGACCGTTGTACATTTCAGCTATAATCGGAAGATTTACACTCTCCGCAGTATTGGTGGATCCAGGAGCATCAATCAATATAATGAATCTTCGAACGCTAGCATACTTGAAATTGATGCTCGCGAGCTCGAGGCGTACAAAATGTTATTAAGAGGATTCAACCGTAAAGGAGAAAGAGCCCTCGGCTCCATAACACCGCTAATGAAGACCGGTGACTTAGCAAAGACAACCGCGAAATTTCACATAATTGATTCGTAAACGTCGTTCAACGCTCTACTCGGGCCGACCATGGATACATGAAAACAGGATGGTACCATCATCTCTACATCGCTGCATCAAGTACTACGATGGAGGAGAACAAAGGCATCAAAGGTGACTTACAACCATTCTCCGTACATGAAATTGGAATCCACGAGGATGCAAACTTATTATGCACCACCGAAGAAAACGATCTTCTCCGCAGATACCATAACAAATGAAGCGAAGAAAGTTCGGGACAACGAAGAACCTCGAAGTTCTAGTCCAACAGCTCACTCACCACTCCCTTACGGCGAGATGGTGAAGGTTTCTCCACAACTCGCATCCGAGGTCGAGGCCGGGGACGAGGTCGTGGTAGAGACGTTAGGACGATCGGACAGAGGAAACCAACCATCAATGTCGATTGGGAAGGTAGTTCGAAGAAGAAAAAGAAATCAAACAAGAAGCAACGAACAATAAGTCGAAAAGCCGCAATTCGAATCCCTCTCGAAGATGAAAGAAACGAAGAATATAAATCGATGTACGAGAAGATTAACCACTATGTACATACTATGACCCTGACCCCGATCCGTTCTAATAAGATCGAGGGTATGGAGGTCAAAGAGGTACGTAGCGGTGGTGCAAAACCAATCAAATTCTACCGTGGTGCTTCTTCTTCCAAAACTCGAAAATAATGTACAACTCGAAGATGCTACTTCATCGAATTAATGGAATTGCCTTTCGAGTGGTACTCTCCCCGTGTTCAAAATTTAATTCAACGTGGTTTCTTACCTCGACAAAGGACAAAAGGTCAATCACAACGTTTTGAAAATTTATGGAATAACTCCGGTCGTCCACCCAACTCAAAGCATGGTCTCGGATTCGTACGCAGAGGATCGCCGATGATACCGAATTTTGCTTGGTTATCACCTGCGAATCTAATGAAAACCGCATGGAAACTACGACGAACTCGAAGATTTGCAAATTGGAGACGCTCCACCGTAACTCGAAGAAGAAATCAAATCTACAATAGATGAGTTAATAGAAGTTAACTTAGGTACTAGCGAAGAGCTCTGTACCTACCTTTGTTAGCTCTTTACTCAATAAAGAAGACTCCAAAGAAATAATCAAGTTATTAATGGAATTCAAAGACTGCTTTGCTTCGGAGCTACGATGAGATGCCGTGTTTAGCTCCGCAGGTCGCACATCATAACTAGAGTGGACCCTACTTCGCTCCACCGACAAGGTCCTGAAGAATGCGTCTAGAAATCGAACAACAAGTCATAGCTCGAAGTTAAAAAGCTAATAGACGCTAAATTTGTCCGTGAAGAACAATACCCGACTTGGTTAGCCAACGTGGTACCGACCAGAAGAAGAATGGTCGATCGAATTTGTGTGGATTTCGCAGATTTAAACAAGGCATGTCCAAAAGATGAATTTCCTCTACCGATCCCGCAATTAATGATCGACATCGCTTCAACACATGAAATATTCTCGTTCATGGATGGATCTTCATGATACAACCAAATAAAAATGGCTCCGTAAGATGAAAAGCTTACAAGCATTCGTAACGCCGATCGGAGTATTTTGCTACACAAAGGATGCCATTCGGATCAAGAACGCAGGAGCAACCTACCGTAGAGCAATGACAAGAATTTTTGATGATCTCATCCACAATCAAGTCGAATGCTACGTGGACGATGTGGTCATCAAAAGCAAAGTAAAGGACAACCACTTGTATGATTCGAGAATTGTTTTCGAACGATTAAGGCAATTTAACCTTAAGATGAATCCCTTAAAATGCGCCTTCGGCGTCACCTCCGGAAATTCTTAGGATTCGTTGTCCGACATCGTGGAATTGAAATCGATCCGAAAAGATTAAAGCTATCTTAGAAATGCCGCCTCCCAAAACCTTAAAACAACTACGATCTTTTCAAGGGAAGTCGGCATATCTTCGACGCTTTATCTCAAACCCGTCGTGTAGGTGTCACCTTTCTCGCACTAGTTAAAAAGGACGCCAAATTTATTCGGGAAGAGAAATGCCGTAGGGCCTTCGAGGACATTAAGCAATATTTAATGACACCTCCCGTCTTAGCAGCCCCGGCCTCGTGTAGACCGCTAATACTTTATACCGCGGCTTTAGACGACTCCCTCGAGCCCTATTAGCCTGTGTCAATGATGAGGGTAAAGAAAATGCTCTTTATTACTTAAGTCGTCGCTATCGCCGACGGAAATAAGGTATCCCGCAATTGAAAAGCATTGTTTGGCCCCGATCTTCGCCGCTCAAAAGCTCGTGCACTACATGCTTTCTCATAAGGTCAACTCGATCTCGAAGTTTAATCCATTGCAATACTTGATGACTCGTCCAACGCTTTCCGGCAGACTTGCCGATGGTCAATGATATTATTGCAATTCGATATAACTTTCGTGCCTCTTCGTGCCGTAAAGGGACAAGCCTTAGCAGTACTCTTGCAAAGACACCCTTTGCACGGTGCATCTCCTCTCAATGACGATCCGCCGATGAACAAATAATGAACCTAGAAGACCTTGATGATCGACGTTGGGAATTGTATTTCGACGGAGCATCTTCAACGACAAAAAGACGAAGAATCGCAAGTGATAGTGCCCTGTAAGGCAGAATCGGCTAATCTTTATAACACCGGAGCGGGGAATGTTAAGATACTCTTACCACTCGACGTAGCCGTGTACAAACAACGAAGCGAATACGAAGCCCTCATAACGGACCGGAATTAACCATTCAAATCGGGGATAACAGACATCAACATCTACGGAGATTCACAAGCTAATCATTCAACGTATCGCGGACAATACAGAATTTTAAAACCAAGACTCGAGCAATACTTCCAAGATGCCATATACTGTTGAACAGCATTCCAAATGTGACAATCTACAAAATTCCTGCAAAAGAAAACGCTCTAGCGGATGCGCTAGCCCGTCTCGCAAAGGAATTTGCCTCGTTTGCAAGATGAATCGCTGGAAGTGTCAGCTCACTGACGCTGTGTCCTATCACAACTTGACATGACACGATACACAAATCGAAAAGGAAGAAGAATCAATTGCAGAAGAAGGATGTAAAAACACGAAGATCGGCGACAACCATTAATGGATTACTCCGCAAACATGGAAACTACTGTGACGATAGGTCATTAGCCCATCGTATCAAGAAAAGAACTCGTCCTACGCATTAATAAACAACACATTATACGTAAGGTCTTTTCGATCAAATGTGGCTAAGGTGCCTAAGCGTGTCCGAAGCCCGTGAAATTGTTAAGGAGGTGCATTCAGACTCCGTGGCGCTCACTCACCGGTCCAAAGATGAAAATGAAAATTAAAAGACTAGGGTACTACCGGCCCTCAATGATGACCGACCGCATGAAAATCGCCAAGAGCCGTCATCGTGCCAAATGCACGGAGTGGTTCTACACCAACCTCCAAATGTGCTACATCCGACAATTGCATCGTGGCCATTCGAATGTTGGGGCACGGATATAGTGGGTCCAATGAACCACCGTCGTCAAAAGGACATCGCTTCATTCTTGCGGCTACAGCATTACTTTTCCAAGTGGGCAGTGCGGCCCACTCGTAGAAGTGAAAGCACACCACGTGCTACAATTTTTCAAGAACCAAGTTGTCTCACCGTTTCGGGTGCCGCGCAGATCATCTCGTATAATGGGTCGCATTCGAAGCACACAAATCAACAATTTTGTCGTGAGACACGGAATCGACCGGCGATATTCAACAATTTACTACCCAAGAGCAAACGGCCTAGCCGAGGCTTTTAATAAAACTCTCGTTCAAATTTTAAAGAAGACTTTAGACGACAATAAGAGAAATTGGCACGAGAAGTTGTTAGAAGCCTTATGGGCCTACCGGACAACCTTCAGAACTCCTACGCAAGCTACACCTTACGCTCTGGTGTATGGGTCCGAGGCAGGTTGTTACCTTTAGAGGTTCAGCCTCCCTTCACTCGTAATCGCAGCTTGCGAATAAAATCACAACAGAAGAGAACGCCAAATTACGACTCGAAGAATTAGAGAGCCCGGAAGGGAAAAGACTTGCAGCCGCAACATGAATTTAGAATTATACCAAGCTAAGATGATTCAAGCTCATGATAAACCGGTCCGCCCAAGAACCTTCAAAGTTGGTGATCTAGTTCTCGTTCTCAAAAGACCTATTCTCGCACACCGCAAGATAGGAGGAAAATTTGAACCCACTGGGAAGGACCGTTTCGTGGTCGAAGCGGTATACTCGGAGGTTCCTACCGCCTAGTGAATTGCCAAGGAGAACGACATATGCTTCCGATCAATGGACGATACTTGAAAAAGTACTACGCTACCCGATGTTTCGAAGGAATGAACTTTCCATCCCTAGAAGCACGGTGAAGTGATTACTTATGACCGGGTCCGAACCCAAAAATAACAAAAATGTGCCAAAATAAATAAAATCCCGATAATAAAATTTTCCTTGTTTTCTTTTCCAAATCAAAATCTCTTACCCGATCTTATCCCACTTCATTCCCGTTAAATTTGAAAATATAAAAATAATAATAAAACAAGATGTCTTTAATAAACATTTTTCGATGTTCTTGTTCTTAGTACAACCCCCGATCCTTTTCCTTGTCTTTTCGCAGGAAATGTCGAGCGGGCGGCCGGGTCTTGAACTTTAAGAATGGCGTAAGCCTCGCACTCGATGAAAAGAGGGTGAAAGATGGAGCGATAATCGAGATTGACTCGCATTTCGCACCAGCAGCCTACGATACGAGGAAAGTGACCGGGTCCCGCTGACCGAGAAGAACTCGCCCTGACATACAAAGGATGAAAGTGGGTGGCCCAAGCCACCAATCCAAAGAACAAGAAAAGAAAGACAAATATTGAAGAAGATAAGAAAATGAAGTCTGTAGTCGCTACAACAGAGGGCAGGCTTGTCAGCGCCGCGCCCACAGAGATTCAAGAAGTTCGGAGAGCTACTCTCACAGCAACGCAACGAAGAAATAAGAATCGCCGTATCCGTAAGATGTTGACAAAACTAGCCGCGGATCGACGACGACGAGGCAGCTGCTAATGTCGTGCATACACTTCAAGGACACCGGCTCACCAAGAACTGAAGAAAGGAGGCCACCTCCTAGATGACGAAAAGAACCGCAGAAATCTCACAAAAACCGAAGAAAGAAGGCTACCACGCCACCGGATAGAACCACCAGCTGATGCATGACCTTGCTGCAGAGCAACCCCGGGGATGTCCCGACGTGCATCATCCCCGAGGAGCCGAGGTATGCAGTGAGAACGTGAAGGGGTTGAACCTTATATCCCACAATATGTCACAAGGCCTCGCCATCTGCAGATCATTCCGAATACGAGCCGGAGAGAATGCAAAATGTCGAAAAGAAAACCTTCGAATACTTTGAAAGGATTAGAGGCGTAAGAATCAATATACTCGGAGGGCCTCGAATTACATACGTACGTATTTTCGTAGTATGAGCAAGAAGAAATCGTGGATTGCATCCGGATTTGAAAAGACCGGCCGAGCAGGCCGCCTAAGGGAAAACACATACTCGTAGCCCCGGAGATGGATGCCGTGGAAAGGAAGAATCACAATACAATGTGGATGCCGTTACAACTTCGCCGAGGACAGAAGGGAAACCCGCCGTGAATACTCCGTCATGGGCAAGTGGACCCGATGCCATTAGTCATCAAGAGAATGGTAAAGAGATTGATAACATGGAGGGTACCGCGCCAGACCGCATACCCACATACCGCATCATCAATATCTACAAACAGGTGACCGTATACCCCCACACATCGATCACCATGATTTTGTCGGCCTTTCGCATACGCCTCTTTTCCGAGCGAGTGTAACATCATGTTCGGATCCGACCTCCGGATAGCGGGCCCGTGTGAGTTCCGAGGGCCGTTGAAGATACCACTACCGGTAGGTTCCGTCATGATACCGAAGGGTAACGGAGCAGTATATCGCCAAGCATTGCATACCAGGAGTACCAAGCAAAGAGGATTTCAGCTACGTTCGTAAGGATGGACGACGTAAAGATACCTTACCATTTCCAACTCGTACCCGGAGCTAGAAAGCCTCCGCCTACGAGCCGCGAGTTACATGGAAAATATCACACCTCCAATGTACATCCATACGGCATCCTTGCTAAGGATGGCTTGGAAGGTGATGTTATCGACCATGTATCTCACTATTCGTACATGGACTTTTGACAGATGCTTCTTTAGATGGATCAACAAAGATCATACACAATCCGTTTCGAGTCTACATGGGTTAGTATGAAATATATTCCGTATCAAGTTGTACGATGTATCTTCTACATGATTGGAATGAAAGTGACCATGTCACATTTTTGGCCTTCACCTCTTTTCAGGCAAATTGATTGGGAAACGCCATTAAAGTTAAATGAACTTCGAACAAAGAAACGGAAAAGAAATAAAAAAAAAGATGAAAGAAAACTTTCTAAAAAAAAAAATCTAAAAATGACGAACACCAAATTCACATGAACATTAAATAAACAACAAAATAAAATTTGAATCGTTAAAGGATAAACAAAATCAACAAGAATGTTAAATCAAATTCTCAATCAAATTTCGAATCCAATCTCGATCAAACTTCAAATTTCATCTTCCAAATTTCAAATCAAATCTTAAATCAAATTTCAACCGAGTTCAAACTCTTCATGTCAAATTTCAAATCTCAAATTCAATCTTTCCAAATTTCAAATCTCAGCAAATTTCAAATCTCACCAAATTCAATCTCAAATTCGATCTTTCCGCATCTCACATCAAACCTTACATCAAATTCAAACCTTTCGGGTCGAGGATTTTACATCCAAGACCGCACCGCTTTAGGATTCTTTTCCTACCGCACCGAAATACATCAAATTCAAACCTTTGGGTCGAGGATTTTACATCCAAGACCGCACCGCTTTAGGATTCTTTTCCTACCGCACCGAAATACATCAAATTCAAACTTTCGGGTCGAGGATTTTACATCCAAGATCGCACCGCTTTAGGATTCTTTTCCTACCGCACCGAAATACATCCAATTCAAACTTTTGGGTCGAGGATTTTACATCCAAGACCGCACCGCTTTAGGATTTTCTTCCTACCGCACCGAAATACATTCAAATCCAAACTTTGGGTCGAGGATTTTACATCCAAGACCGCACTCGCTTTAGGATTCTTTTCCTACCGCACCGAAATACATCAATTCAAACCTTTCGGGTCGAGGATTTTACATCCAAGACCGCACCGCTTTAGGATTCTTTTCCTACCGCACCGAAATACATCAATTCAAACCTTCGGGTCGAGGATTTTACATCCAAGACCGCACCGCTTTAGGATTTTCTTCCTACCGCACCGAAATACATCAAATTCAAACTCTCGGGTCGAGGATTTTACATCCAAGACCGCATCGCTTTAGGATTCTCTTCCTATCGCACCGAAATACATCAAATTCAAACTTTTGGGTCGAGGATTTTACATCCAAGACCGCACCGCTTTAGGATTCTTTTCCTATCGCACCGAAATACATCAATTCAAACTTTTGGGTCGAGGATTTTACATCCAAGACCGCACCGCTTTAGGATTCTCTTCCTACCGCACCGAAATACATCAATCCAAACTTTTGGGTCGAGGATTTTACATCCAAGACCGCACTCGCTTTAGGATTCTTTTCCTATCGCACCGAAATACATCAAATCAAACTTCGAGGTTACGGATTTTACATCCAATACCGCATTATTCCGAGGTCTTTCCTCATTGCAATGACTCAATCTAATCGATTCGATCTTCTTTGGGGTTGAAGATGTTGCATCTAAAACTTCAAAATTCCAATTTTCATTCCAAATCAAATCCCTTCAAATTAATCTCGACAAACTTCAATCTAAATTAAAATTCCAAATTGAAATTTAAACTCACACATCATAACTCGAACATGAAACAAAATAAAATCTAAATTAAAATTTCTCCCATATCATGTGATTTGGGATTCACCTCCTTTTCCTTTCCCGCACGAGAGTTCATGAATCTCCGAGCCTTAGAGATATACTCGACACTCCCCAACGGAAACTCTTCTACTTCGTCCTAAGTTTGTTACTCGGACATCCGTGTTGGTTTTGTTGATCGCTTCGGTCAACACCAATACGTGCGGTGTGCTCCGTCACCACCACACCTATCGGGGGTCCATTTGTTGACCTCATTTTCGATGAGGTCTTCTTCTTCTCTTTAGTACTTAGGATCTAGCCTTAGGCTTTTCCTTCGACTATCTTAGAGGACTAGAATCGGGATCCACCTTTTAGAAATTCAAACCACTTCTTAACTCCCCGCAAACTCCACAAACTCGACTATAGACCCCTAATCACCTAGAGGGTCGAAATCAAATGTGGAAGTTTAAAGGATGAGTTCCTATAGTGACTCTTCGGCCTCAGGATCGCCCGCGTGGCTCCGGTCCGGTGAAAGGGCCGACTTACACATACACTACACCTATGCACTACACTTTCACACACCTCCTAAAACACACCCTTACCTAACTCGACTTCCCGACTCATGTAGGTGATTCACATGGATGGTCCTTAACCCCTAAGCCTCCGGCCAAGAGGGTAGAACAACATAGTGAATGCCTCAAATGAGTCCCTTCATGGCTCATGTGGGCTTGATATGGCTTCATGGCTCAACAAAAATGATTTCATTCCACTTACATCCACCCAATCTTCAATTTTCCAAATTTTCAATTTTTGACCCCTAGACCCTACACCCACCAACTCTACCAAATGCCCTCGAAACTACCCAAATTTCTCAAAAATTCCCAAATTACCCAAAATTCTCCAAAATCAATCCCAAACATTCCCACATCACTCAAACTGATCATCCATATCCAAAAATATCAAAAATCCCAAAATACCCCCCAATACCTTCCAAATACCCAAAATACCCCTTTTGACCCAAAAATCCAAAAATTCAGAAAATTCCCAGAAAATTCCAGAAAATCCCAAATATTCCCAATTTCATTTTGTCCAACTACACCATGGGCCAATTTTGTCAATTTACCCCACTTTTGTCAAAACCCCCAATTCGACCCATTTTAACCCAAAGTAAACCCAATGTCAAACCAAATCTACCCAATTGATCCCAATTCTGGTCCAATTCAATTCTAAACTTCAATTCAACATCCCCAACACCAATCTAGACCAAAGACAAGCTTAATTTGATTGAAATTTGGGTCCAATTTCACTTTTGGCCTTAAAGCCCAATTTGGACCTATGACCCAAACCTAACCCAAATTCACCCAATTCAACTCCAATTAACCCCAAATCTTTTCTAAACCTTTCTTAACATCCCCATAAACAAAACACTAACATGATTTGCCCAAAACTTTGATCCAAACCCTACTCAAGTTCAACCCAAAGCTAAAAGGCCCAATTTTGACCTAAACCCAAACCTAGCCCAAATGAGCCCAAATCCCAAAATCAAAACCCAACCAAAGCCAAAACCTCTTTGAAACACTCCCATAAACATTTCCCAACATTAATTTTACATCAATTTCAACCCTAGCCCAACATTGGCCCATGCTAGCCCATTTTGGCCCACCTTAGCCTCTTTACCAAAAAGCCCATATCCAATCCAATTCAAACCCAAATCACCTCAAATTTGTTTCAAACCACTCATGACACATCCCTAAACCAAACTCAACAATTATTTGGCCCAAGCCTTTACCAAAATTTCATCCCAAAATCCATTTTAAAATTCAAAAGCCCACTTTCCTAAACCATTTAAAAGCCCATCTAAAACCATTTCAATGAGCCCAAAATCTACCCTAAAGCCCACATGACATTTCCATTTGCCATCCACTTAATCAAAGCCATTACCTAAGTCCTAAATCCATCATCAAATCATTCCAAATCAAGTTCCATACAAATTTCCATCAAATTACCAAAAAATTCCTAAAATCCATTTTCATGAAATCGACCAAGCTTTCCCCAAGCCAAAAGTGAGCCATGAAGCCATGCATGAGCCACATGTGAGCCATGAGAGCCTCGGACACTCCACCATGCCATATCAGGTAGGAAGGAGGGCCCCTTTCCTTAATCCCTAAAGCTCATTAGCTTTAATCATGATTCACCTAAACCTAAATTTAATCCAAATATATTTGGATGGAGACTTCTCCATGCCAAACCAAATCGATCCATTTGATCCCCCACAGCACCCAAGGCCACCCTCAAGGGTGCACCAAGCCCAAATGGGTGAGTTGACCCATTTAGACCCAAAACTAGCCATGCCCCATTCTACTTTGGATCAAAGCCTTTACACTCGGCCATTGCCAACCGCTTGCACAAACACCCAACCCCGACCCACCCGACTCGAGGGTGACCCATGCTCGGCCGGCCGGCCACCCGCCGCCGGAAAACGCCATGCCCGAGACCTCGGGAGTGAGCCAACTTTGGAATTCCACCTTGCCGAGCCGCCCCATGCCCAATGGCCACCATGGCCGTTCTTCCCATGACCGGAGCAAACTGATCCCAACCCTCGTCACCCCCGGGAGAGCCTCCACCATGCCTATTTAAACACCACCCCTCACGGCCATGAGAGGAGAGTTGCACAAACCTTGCCAAAACTCGCCAAAATTGTTCCGCACCCCTCCTCCTACACGCAGCACTTGATCCCCATGGAGATCCCCCCGCCATTTCCTCTCTCGCGAGCTTAATTTCCGCAGTCGAAATCCAAGCCCAAAACCAGGACACTTCCCCACAATGAACCAATCCCCAAATCGATTAGTCCTACACCTTCACTGCAACAAGGGAAGGTGTCCACCAAAGAAAAGCCCCATCTCCATGCCACCCAGCTTGCTCCGTACTCCAAGCTTTGTGATCACCGTGGTCGAAGTTCAACCTAGACAATTCACTGCACCAGAGACTTCATCCGGAGCTCGCCAGATCCAATCGAAGGTGCAACAACTCTCGCATCGAAGCTTCACTTCTCTGAGCAAAGGTATGAGCTAGTTCTTCATCCCGAGCTTCTGGAGATTCTCCATTTCAAATGCCTTAATTTCAATGCATGTTTACCGTATGGATGTGTTCGTCTCTTCAAGACGAATCCATAGAGCATAAGAACACGAAAATCCATTGAGAATCGAGCGAGTTCTAGTGGTTGGGAGTGTGGACGGTCACGGATCGCACCGGCCATGCGACGATGAACGGATGCCGTCCATTTAATACACGCGCGGACGGACGGCTCGATGGCGTCGGACCGAGAGACGGCACGAGAACCGCGGGGCCCGGTTGCCGACTCGATGGCGGCGTCGAACGGGAGCGCGCCACGCGGCGTTTCGGAGCCGCCGAGGCCGACGCGGCGCCGCGTGGATAAGTAGATAAATAGGGTATTTTCCTATTTATTTAATTCCCTAAACTTGGAAAATTCATATCTCCGTGTAGAAAAATCACAAAAATAAAATAAAAATACCCCTCGCTTCGAAGTGAACTGTAGGAGAATAATGTGGAAAAGAAATTAATTAATTTTGTCCAAGTATTTTATTTTTAATTAATTATTTACTTCCTGCATTGTTTTAATTCTCCATGCATGTATACAATTCACCATGGCATGAGACCATAGGGCTTTGAAGCCTCTCGAACTTAGGAACATTCCCTGAATTTTCCAAGGTCGAGGCCATCTCTCGTGAAAAGTTATTGATTTTTCAAATGCATGTTGTCGTTTTAAGTATTTTAATTTCAAAAATTAGCATGTTGTGAAATAAATTCTAGGAAAATTTGGTGATGTTCCTTATGACCAGAGAACCTTAGGAAAAATAGGATTTGAGTTAATTCACTTAGATTAACCCTAATCTGGCTTAAACACTCAAAATAGGTCTCTAATTAATTAGAGTTAACCATAGATCAAATTGACTTGAAATCAATTCTCCACTGACCTTTAGGATCAGAGGAACCCACCATAAAAATTTGAGGTCAATTGGACTTGGTTAGCCCCACTAATCGGGTTAATTAAGCCACTTAGCCATTTTAAACTTTAAAAATTCATAACTTTCAAAATATCTTTCAAAAATTCACCAAATTGGTTTTGGAGTCTCTCTGATATCAGGGGAGTTTAAGAAAATTAAAATTTCAATTTTCTAAAAAAGTTGATTTTTAATATTATTTTAATATTTTTAATAATTAAAAAATGATAAAAATCACAAAAATAATAAAATTCACCAAAATGTCATATTTTGAATTTTAATCACTTAGGAACAAGTCCCATATTTTTCCTAGGTCTATTTAGTGAGATATTAATTTTTAAAGCTCAAGGGTAATTTTAAAATTAAAAAATGTATTTTCTAGCATTTTCACCAAAATAATTATAATAAATCAAAGAAAAATCAGAAAATTGTAAAGTTTGGTTCTCTGAATCCTTGATATCAGAGAGAATTTTAAAAATTATAAAATTTATTTTTCAACATTTATTTTATTTTTAAATTAATTAATACTCCAGAATTTAAAATAATTCTAATAAATAAAATATAATTCAAAAAATTACAAAATTTGGTCCAAGTGGTCCTCTGGTCATTAGGAATGTCCCCTAATTTTCTTAAGGACAGAAACTTTCCCTTGGTCATGTTATTGAATTTTCCTTGGAAATTTCTCTTTTCTACAAAAAATAATTATATAAATAAATTAAATACAGAAAAATCACATTTTCTCTTCTCATGTCTTCATTGACACATAAGTGAAGTCACATAAAAATTTCAAGTTCATTTGAGTTCAATTTAGTGAGTTATGAAATTATTAGGCTTAAAGGGCAAAATGGTAATTAAAATTTTAATCCTTTAATTAAAACTTTAGGTTTAATAAAAAATTAACAAGTAAAATATTTGATCCTAATCTGATTTGGATGATTGAAATTAAATAATCAAAGGGTAGAAACCCATTAAGCAATTTAAAATGATTAAACTTTAATTAAATAATTAATTGAATTTGGAAGAATAATAAATTTGGAATTATTAAAATAGGGATATTATTAGGAAGAGATTTATCCTTTAATTTAAAAAATCCCTAAATTAATCATCTCATTAATACTCAACTCTTAATTAAAATGATAACTCAAATTTAAAATATTAAAAGACTTAATCATTAAATTAAATTAAATCATTAAACTTTTTTAAAAAAAATTTTCAATTAAATTAAATTAAATTAAGATTAAAAGTTGAATTAAATAAAATTAAATTAAGTTAAATTAAATAAACAAATTAAATTAAATTAAAATTAAATTAAAATTAAATTAAATTAAATTAAATTAAATTAAAATTAAATTAAATTAAATTAAAATTAAATTAAATTAAATTAAGAAATTAAATCAAATAAATTAAACTCGAATTAAATTAAATCAAATCAAATTAAATTAAATAAATTAAATTAAAATAAATTAAATTAAATTAAATTGAATTAAATAACCTCACTTAAGACATGAAGAAATAAATCTAAAATAACTTGAACACTATTCCAAACTTAAATCATTAATTTGAACTTAAATTTGGATCACAAATCATTAAATATCATTTGCCCTTAGGAGCCTTAGTTATCATAACTCCTAAGTAAAACATTAAAATGAAATGTTACTTCACTTATAGGACATTCAAATGTCCTAGTTCATCGAGCAAGTTAACAAAACTTGAAAACCTCGGACGATCGATTCATTTACACAATTAAATTCATTCGGACTTAAAACAATCCTAGAAATATTGAAAAGATGTTTAAGATTTTTCTTAAGCACTTACTCAATATGATAGGATATTTACAAGAACAATTGAACTTAATTGTTCTTTGATGAAGAAAATCGTCTTCAAACTAAAAACACAGAGAACCTAGACGTCATAGGAAATGACTAGCTATAGGATTAGGAACTTGGTAGAAAACCAAAACCTTTCCCTTAGCTTTACCTAGGAACTTGCTTAAATATTCTAACCGTGTTTTAAGTGCAGCTTGGGATGACGGGAAGACCCTCCAGTGTACGCTTTTATTTTATTGCGGTTTATTTTATTGCAAATGCACTTTATTTTTCTTGCATGATAAACAACAGTTGCATGAAAACCGACACCTTTAGGACAGAAACCAAAACCGAAACCCATAACTAAATTAAAAGACATTACAAGATAAAATTCACCTCCACAACATTCCAAAATATAAGACAACTCAAAATTTAATCACAAACGTAACAACAAAACTACAACTACAACTAAATTAAAACGTCTCATTGAATGATCGGGAATACCTCTGATGATGTAACCCACGTGTTGCTAACGGGATTTCCCACTGGTCTAAATGAAAGTGCGGAACTCATTTAGTTGAGTTTAACAAATTCATCCGGACTAAGTGAATTCGATGAAAATAACGGTGCCGGGATGACGGAACCGTGGGATCTTAATCGGTTCGTTTAATCAACTTTAAGATCCGTTTTAATTAAAACACAAAAAACACGTGGAAATTAAGACTTCTCTAAACCAAGACACTTCTCTCATCTCTTGATTTATGATTTCTAAAACTAAACCTCTCGCAACAACAAGGAGCTCGGAGCATGGTGGGCAAGCACGGCCATCGTCGTCAGCAAAACTTGAACCTACTTCAAGAAAACTTTCTTAGAATTAAATAACAAAGCCATAGGACTTCGAGGTAGTTTGCCTAGCGCAACATAAATCCTCAACTCTTCGTTAGGCATTTGCATTGCAAATTAAGCCCTAACCGGTCTTAGGATTCCGAGGTAGTCGTCCGATACGACATAAACCCTCATATCTTCTAGTGCAATTTGTATGATTCTATCATATAAATATAAGCCCTAACTAATTAAAATTGGCAAGATTAAAACATTAAATGAACATTAGGACTTTCCTAAGTCTAAGCCAAACAATAGGATAGTCGGGAAATTACCGAAGTTCGCTTCGAATCCGTAATTTCTCCTACTTTGCTTCCTTTGAATTCCCAAAATAAAAATGTTCCAAATTTGATCCATTCCCTATCGAAATTCCAAAATTCAATCCTTTGAAAACTTAAACTTTGAAATTCTTGAGAGCGGAATTATTGATTATTATCGAGAGTTTTCTTAGGTGATTCCCGTCACTTAAGATGTAATTAACTATAGGGGCTTGCCCTTATAGGGAACTTTAAGAACCCGTGTAATATAAACCCCGTTTAATAGTTTCATATTAAGCGGGGAATTTATCGGCTTATAAAATTGGTTCGCGAGACCAAACGGATGTCACAAACCTTTCTAGTTTATTTAATCGAGCCCCATTATCAAGCAAGTGTGTCTATTCTTCGGGATAGATACACGGTTTGTGGTGCGGCGCTCGTTTATATAAACTATTCGGGATGTGAGGTCAGTTTGATTTCATATCTTAAAATTTTCAAATTTAAAATTATTTTCAAAATCAAATACTACTTTTCAAACTATTTATTTAAATTAAATTAAAATTCGCCGACAATTTCTGTAGGCGACTCTCTTTTCAAAATAAAACACCACAAACCTAAAAAATACGCCGACATGTATCTTGTCTTCTAAATTTGATCCACTGCTTGCAATAAAACAGGGAAATCATCTGTTGAAAGCTTTTCATACCTAATCCCCCAGCTTTGAGTGGTTTGCACACTTTATTCCAAACTGCCCAATGGTACTGTTTTGTTTGACCTTCCCATAAAAATTTGTTAAACATGGTTTCAATCAGTTTCTGAGTGCTCTTCTTCATTCTAACCATTTGCAAATAATAGAGGGGGAATGTTGAGAGGATACTCTTCAGCAATGTTACTCTACCACCATTAGATAGAAAGACAAGTAGTCCAACAATTTAAGGCTGTTGTGATCTTTCTTACCACTTCATCATATTGGGACTGTTTCCTTCTTCCTTTGGTTAGCTGTACCCCTAAATATTTTAAGGGAGGTCTGCAGTAGTAAACCCAGTGAACTCTTTCATCCACTGCTGATATTTGAATCCTTTGCCAGCTAGAAATTGACATTTCTTTTGATTTAATTCAAGGCCTGCAACCATAGCTAAATGATCTGTTATTTGCAATGTCTTTCTTACAGCAAGCTTGCTGCCATTAGTGAAGATGATAACATCATCTGCATATGCCAAATGGCTGATTAGCTGAGAAGAGCCATGCTTAAAATGGAGGTAAGGATAGTGATTATGGGCAGCATTCAAAATTCTGGAAAAATAATCAAATGCTAAGATGAATATGGTAGGAGAGAGTGGGTCTCCTTGCTTCGTACCCCTACCAGCTTTGAAGAATCCACATACTGCTACCATTAACTAGTACACTATAGTAAGCATTAGAGTGCCATCTCTCGGATTAATGTACAAAAGGAAGGGTGAAACCCTTGTGCCTTAAGTACAATATCAATGAACTGCCAGTCCGAGAGTATCATAGGCTTTCTTAAGATCCAACTTGAGAATTAAGTTATGCCCTCTACATCTTTTACCAAGATCCAAGAATAATTCTCGAGCCAACAAACAGCTTATCGATTATGGTTCTACCTCGCACAAAAGCAGATTGGTTAGAGCTAATCAAATGATTAAGGTGTGGTTGTAGTCTCCCCACAAGAATCTTGCTAATGATTTTAGAAAAAGTAGTAGTGAGACTTATAGGTCTGAAATCAGTCCAATGGGATTTTTGGTTCTCTTTAGGAATAAGTACAATACTTGCAGCAGCAAAAAATTTAGGAAGATCAGTCCCTAAGAAGAAGGATTGTACAGCCTGAATAAGATCAGCACCCACAATCTCCCAAGCTTTAAGATAAAAGGTGGATGTGAATCCATCTGGACCAGCAGTCCTGTTACCATCAATACTTTTTAAAGCCTGCAAGATTTCCTGTTCATCTGGTAGGAAGGCTAAGTTAAGCCGTTTCACATAGTCAAAGTTATCAGAAAAAATATCAGCAACAAAGGAAGCAGCTGATATTGGAGAAGCAGTAATTATATTCTGAAAATACTGGACAGCACATTGGGAAATATTGGTTTGATCTGTGATCCAATTACCAGCATCATCCCTGATTTTAAGTATAGCATTAAGTTTCCTTCTATGTTTAATGATTGCATGGAAATACCTTGAATTCCTATCCCCATAGAGAAATTTATCAACAGCAGCTTTTTGTTGGAGAAAGAGTTCCTCCCTTTCCAAAGCTTTTAAGTATTGTGACTGGGCAGTCCACAAATCTTGTGCCTCGGTTCCCTCCCAAATCATTCATAGCTTCCATCAACAAGTACTTTGGCTTCAACATCTTTGACATGTTGAAAAACATTACCAAACCGTCGTTTGTTCCACATTCTTAATCGATAAGCTACATTCTCGTGCAGTCTCCATAGCTTCACAAGGGGGTTACAGATAAGATAATCAGGTATAATCCAGGCTCTTTTCACCACAGCTAAGAAACTATTATGAGTGCACCATACATTTAGAAACCTGAACTGTGAGCATCCCTTATAAGAACTGTATGAGATCTGAATCAATAGTGGTGAATGATCTGAGGTAGTTCTATGTAAATGTTGTACCTGTGTGATGGGAACATTTGCAACCAAGAATCATTGGTTAATACTCTATCCAGTCTCTCTAATAGCTTACCTTTTTGCCATGTGAAAGGGGAACCAATGAATCCAATATCAAATAGCCCAGCTTTAGTAATATTTTGAGAAAATTGCAAGCATAGAATTTAAATCAGGTGTTCTGCCCCCTTTCTTTTCACTTGGGTCTCTAATGCAATTAAAGTCCCCACTCACAATCCAATTG
>JAKZJZ010001273.1:0-29423 GCA_022702705.1 Papilionanthe hookeriana x Papilionanthe teres
GTCCGATGAAGGGCCGACATACACTACACCTACACACTACATTTCCACACACTTCCTAAAACCACACCCATACCCAACTCGACCTCCCGACTCATGTAGGTGATTCACATGGATGGTCCTTAACCCCTAAGCCCTCGCGCAAGAGGTTAGAACAACATAACTGAATGCCTCAAATGAGTCCTTTCATGGCTCATATGGGCTTCGAAATGGCTTCATGGCTCAACCAAAATGATTTCACCCCACCCAAATTCACCCAATCTTCAATTTCCCAAATTTTCAATTTTCGACCCCCGGACCCTACACCTACTAAACCTACCCAAAACCCTCGAATTACCCAAATTTTCGCAAAATCTCCAAATTACCTAAAATTTTCCAAAATCAATCCCAAACACCTCCACATCACTCAAATTGATCATCCATACCCAAAAATACCAAAAATTCCAAGAAAACCCCCCAATACCCTCCAAATACCCAAAATACCCTTCTTGGCCTAAAAATCCAAAAATTCAGAAAATTCCCAGAAAATTCCAGAAAATCCCAAATATTCCCAATTTCATTTTGTCCAACTACACCATGGGCCAATTTTGTCAATTTACCCTACTTTTGTCAAAACCCCCAAATCGACCCATTTTAACCCAAAGTGGACCCAATGTCAAACCAAACATACCCAATTGACCCCAATTTTGGTCCAATTCAATTCTAAACTTCAATTCAACATTCCCAATACCAATTTAGACCAAATCCAAGTCCAATTTGATTGACATTTGGATCCAATTTCACTTTGGGCCTTAAAGCCCAAATTTGGACCCATGACCCAAACTTAACCCAAACTCACCCAATTCAACTCCAATTAACCCCAAATCTTTTCTAAAACTTCCTTAACATCCTCATAAACAAAACACTAACATGATTTGCCCAAGATTTTGACCCAAACCCCACTCAAATTCAACCCAAAATCAAAAAGCCCAATTTCGACCTAAACCCAAATCTAACCCAAATAGGCCCAAACCCCAAAATTAAAACCCAACCAGAGCCAAAACCTCTTTGAAACACTCCCATAAACATTTCTTAACATTTATTTTACATCAATTTCAACCCTAGCCCAACATTGGCCCAAGTTAGCCTAATTCGACCTACATCGGCCCATTTACCAAATAAACCCAAATTCAACCCAATTCAAACCCAAACCACCTTAAATCTATTTCAAATTATTCATGAAACATCCCTAAACCAAAACCAACAACTATTTGGCCCAAACTTCTACAAAAATTCCCATCCATGAACACATCCTTAAACTTAAAAGCCCACTTCCCTTAAACCTTCTTAAAAGCCCATTTCCTTCAAAATTCAAAAGCCCAAATCTACCCTAAAGCCCACATGACATCTCCATTTGTCATCCATTTAATTAAATCCATTACCTAAGTCCTAAAATCATCATTGAATTATTCCAAATGAAGCCTCATGCCAAATCACCCCTAAATACCAAAATTTTCCTTAAATCCATTTCCATGAAATCGACTTTACTTTTCCCAAGCCAAATGGAGCCATGGAGCCATGCATAAGCCATATGCAAGCCATGAGAGCCTCTTTACATGTCACCATGCCATTTTGGGCAAAAGGAGGAGGCTCTTTCCTTAATTCCTAAAGGTGATTAACCACTTCCATGTTTCCACTAAACCATGCTTAAGCCTAATCAGTGCTTGGATCGCGACTCGACCCTACCGATTATGCCGAGCCAAATCACTTTTCCCTCACCCAAAACCAGGCCTCGGGTAGTGCACCTAGCCCAAATGGGTGGGTTGACCCATTTAGGTTCAAATCTAGCCATGCCCCATTCCACTTCGGATCAAAGCCTTTACACATGTCCATGGCCAATCGATCAGCACAAACCTCCACTCCGACCCACCCGACCTCGAGGGTGACCCATGCTCGGCCGGCCGGCCACCATGCCGCCGGAAAACACCATGGCCGAAAGTTCACATGTGAGCCAACATCGAAATTCTCACTCGTCGAGCCGCCCCATCCCCACTGGCTACCATGGCCGATCTTCTCCTCACTCGCAGCACTCGATCCCAAGCCCTAACTCCCCCGGGAGGCCTTCCACCCTCTCCTATTTAAACCCCTCACCCTCTCTGCCAAAGGGGAGCCAAGCACAAACCTCGCCGAAACTCGCCAAAATTGTTCCAAACCCTTCACCATCCTGAGAGCAGCTTGATCCCCAAGGTCAATTCGCCCTAATCCCCACCAACGCAGCCCAATTTCTCAACCGAAATTCCACCCAAAACCAGGACACTTTGCCACAGCTGAGCCAATCCTCAAATCGATCGGTCCTACACCTTCACCGGACCAAGAGGAGAAGTTTCCCACCGAAAGCCCCATCTCCAAAGCCACCTAGCCTGCTCCAGCTCTCCAAGCTTCGTGATCTGCCGTGGTCACTTTCATAGCTAGGACATTCACTGCACCGTGAGACTTCATCCGGAGCTCACGGACCCAATCGAAGGTGCAACAACTCTCGATCAAGCCACACTTCTCCGAGCTAAGGTATGAGTTAACTATTCATCCCGAGCTTCCGGAGATTCTCCATTTCAAATGCCTTAGTTTCAATGCATGTTAGCCGTATAGATGTGTTCGTCTCTTCAAGACGAATCCATGAGAGCATAAGAACATGAAAATCCATCGAGAATCGAGTGAGATCTGTGGATTTAGCGTGGACGGCTCTCTAGCGAGAACACTCGGGGACGATGAACGGATGCCGTCCATTCGATACACGCGCGCACGGACGGCCAGGATCGCGGCCGACCAGAGACGCGTACGAGAACCGCGGGGCCCGGCCGCCGACTCGCATGGCGGCGTCGAACGGGAGCGCGACACGCGCGCGCTTCGGAGCCGCCGAGGCCGACGCGGCGCCGCGTGGATAAATAGAAAATTAGGGTATTTTTCTATTTATTTAATTCCCTAAACTTCAAAAATTCATATCTCTCGTGTAGAAAAATCACAAAAATAAAATAAAAATACCCTCTCGCTCAGCTGAACGTAGGAGAATAATGTGGAAAAGAAATCATTTAATTTAATTAAGTATTTTATTTTTTATGATTTATTTACTCTCCGCATACATTTAATTCTCCATGCATGTATACAATTCACCATGGCATGAGACCATGGGAGTTAAGCCTCCGAACTCGGGAACATTCCCCGAATTTTCCAAGGTCGAGGCCATCTCTCGTGAAAAGTTATTTATTTTTCAAATGCATGTTGTCGTTTTCGAGTATTTTAATTCCAAAAATTAGCATGTTGTGAAATAAATTCTAGAAATATTTGGTGATGTTCTTTATGACCAGCAGAACTCTAGGAAAAATAGACTCGAGTTAATTCACTCGCATTAACCCTAATCGGCTTAAACACCTAAAATAGGTCTTTAATTAATTAGAGTTAACCTGTGCATCAAATTGACTTGAAATCAATTCTCCACCGACCTTTAGGATCAGTAGGAATCCACCATAAAAATTTGAAGTCAATCGGACTTCGGTTAGCCCCACTAATCGGCCGATTAAGCCACTTAGCCATTTTAAACTTTAAAAATTCATAACTTTTAAAATATTTTTTAAAAATTCACCAAATTGGTTTTGGAGCCTCTCTGATATCAGGGAACCCAAGAAAATTAAAATTTCAATTTTCTAAAAAAGTTGATTTTTAATAATATTTTAATATTTTTAATAATTAAAAAATAATAAAAATCACAAAAATAATAAAATTCACCAAAATGTCACATTTTGAATTTTAATCACTTAGGAACAAATCCCACATTTTTCCTAAGTCTATTTAGTGAGATATTAAATTTTAAAGCCCTAGGGTAATTTTAAAATTAAAAAAATGTATTTTCTAGCATTTTCACTAAAATAATTATTATAAATCATAGAAAAATCAGTAAAATTGCAAAATTTGTTTCTCTGGTTTCCTTGATATCAGAGAGATTTTTGAAAAATATAAAATCCATTTTTCAACATTTATCTTATTTTTAAATTAATTAACACTCCAAAACTCAAAATAATTATAATAAAAATAATATAATTCAAAAAATCACCAAAATTGGTCCAAGTGCTTCTCTGGTCATTAGGAATGTCCCCTAATTTTCTTAAGGACAGAAACTTTTCCCTTGGTCATGTTATCAAATTTTCCTTGAAAATCTCTATTTTTCACCAAAAATAATTATATAAATAAATTAAATACAGAAAAATCACATTTTCTCCTCTCATGTCTTTATCGACATATGAGTAAAGTCACATAAAAATTTCAAGTTCATTTGAGTTCAATTTAGTGAGTTATGAAATTATTAAGCTTAAAGGGTAAAATGGTAATTAAAATCTTTAATCCTTAATTAAAACTTTAGGTTCAATAAAAAATCAACAAGTAAAATATTTGATCCTAATCTGATTTGGATGATTGAAATTTAAATAATTAAAGGGTAGAAACCCATTAAATAATTTTAAAATGATCAAACTTTAATTAAATAATAGATTAAATTCGAAGAATAATAAAATCGTAATTATTAAAATAAGGGATCTTTATTAGAAGAGATTTATTCTTTAATTTAAAAAATCCCTAAATTAATTATATCAACTAATACTCAATTTTTAATTAAAATGATAACTCAAATTTAAAATATTAAAAGACTTAATTTCAATTAAAATTAAAAATAAAGTAAATTAAAGATAAATTAAATTAAGATTAAATTTAAAAATTAAATTAAATTAAATTTAATAATTAAATTAAATTAAATTAAACAATTAAATTAAGTTAATTAAAATTAAATTAAATTAAATAATTAAATTAAATTAAATAATTAAACAATTAAATTAAATTAATTAAAATTAAATTAAATTAAATCAAACAATTAAATTAAATTAAATTAAAATTAAATTAAATTAAATTAAACAATTAAATTAAATTAAATTAAATAATTAAAATTAAATTAAATTAAATTAAATAATTAAATTAAAGTTAAATCAAATCAAATTAATTAAACACCAAGTCAAATTAAATCGAATTATGTTAAACTAAATTAAAACTCAATTAAATTAAGTTAAATTAAATATAACATCACCTAAGACATAAAAGAAATTAAATATAAAACAACTTCAACACTATTCCAAATTTAAACTCTTTAACTTAAATCAAGTCATTCAATACTAATTTACCCTCAAAGCTTTCGATTATCATAACTCCTAAATGAAACATTAAATCGAAGTGTTACTTTACTCATATGATATTCAAACGCCCTAGTTCACCGAAAGCAAGTTAACAAGACTTAAAACCTCTGGACGATCGATTCATTTATATAATTAAATTCATTCGGACTTAAAATAATTCTAGAAATATCGAAAAGATGTTTAAGATCCTTCTTAAGCACTTCCTCAATATGATAGATATTTTTAAGAACAATCGAATTCGATTATTCTTCGATGAAGAAAATCGTCCTTAAACCAAAACCCAAAGAACCTAGACGTCATAGAGATCGATCTAACCATAGGATTAGGAATTTGCGTGAAAACCATAACCTTTCCCTAACCTTTACCTAGGAACTTGTTTAAATATTCTAATCGTGTTTTAAGTGCATACTGGATGACGTGAAGACCCTCCGTGTACGCTTTATTTTATCGCAATTTACTTTCGCAATTTACTTTCTGCAATTTACTTTCGCAATTTACTTTATCGCAAATGCATTTTACTTTTTCGCATGATAAAACAACAGCTGCATGAAAACCCACACCTTTAGGATAGCTTCTCAAAACCGAAACCAAAATTAAGTTAAAAGTCATCGCAAGATAAAATTCACCGCCACAACATTTCAAAATATAAAACAACTCAAAATTTAATCACAAACGTAACACAAAACTACAATCGCAACTAAATTAAAACGTCCCGTCGGATGATCTGAATACCTCTGATGATGTAACCTACGTGTTGCTAACTGGATTTCCCACTGCCTAAATGAAAGTGTGGAACTCATTCAACGAGTTTAGCAAATTCATCCTGACTAAGTGAATCCGATAAAAATAACGATGCCTGAAGGATGGAACCGCGGGATCTTAACCTGTGTCGTTATAATCAACTTTAAGATTTGTTTTAATTAAAACACAAAAAACACTTGGAAATTAAGATTTTCTCTAAACCAAAACACTTCTCTCATCCCCCGATTTATGATTTCTAAAACTAAACCTCCGCAACAACAAGGAGCTCTGAGCATGATAGGCAAGATGACCATCGTCATCAAGAAAACTCGAGTCTACTTCAAAGAAACTTTCCTAGAATTAAAACAACCAAGCCATATGACTTCGAGGTAGCTTCGCTTCAAGGCAACATAAATCCTCAACTCTTCGTTAGCATTTCAGTATTGCAAATTAAGCCCTAACCTGGCCTTAGGATTCCGAGGTAGTCGTCCGATACGACAATAAACCCTCACATCTTCTAAAGCTATTTGTTTGATTTTATCATACAAATATAAGCCCTAATTAATCGAAATCGGCAAGATCGAAATATCAAATAAACATTAGACTTTCCTAAATTCAAGACAAACAATATGATAGTCGGAAATTATCGAAGTTCACTTCGAATCAGTTGATTTCTCCTACCTCTCTTCCTTTCGATTCACAAAACAAAATGTTCCAAAATTCGATCCATTCCCTATCGAAATTCCAAAATTCAATCTTCAAAACCTTAAACTTCAAATTCTCGAGAGCAGTAATCATCGATTATTATCGAGAGTTTTCTAGTGATTCCCGTCACTTAAGATGTAATTAACTATAGTGGCTCGCCCTTATAGGGAATTTTAAAGAACCCGTGTAATATAAACCCCGTTTAATGTTTTCATATTAAGCAGTGGAAACTTGTTTCGCTTATAAAATTGGTTCGCGTACCAAACGGATGTCACAAATCTTCTAGTTTATTTAATCGAGCCCCACCATCAAGCAGCTGTGTCTATCCTTAGTGATGGATACACTGGCTCATGGTGTGGTATTCGTTTATATAAACTATTCGGGATGCGAGATCAGCTTGATTTCATATCTTAAAATTTTTCAAACTTAAAATTATTTTCAAAATCAAATACTACTTTTCAATTTATTTATTTAAACTAAATTAAAAATTTGCCGACAACTTCGTTAGCGACCACTCTTCAAAATAAAACACACAACCTAAAAATATGCCGACAGATTTCAGCGACTCCACCTGGGAATATTCCTCTCTCCATTATAATCAAATAATTCCGTTTTCAAAATCCAGTAGTGTATCCATGTCCCTAATGGATCAAACTACTCCTTCTTTCCGTCGGAATACTATGTTCATTTCTATCTCGAACAAGTATACCTAACATTCTCTCTGATTTAGAGCCACCGTTTAGACACCCCTAAACAGAGAGGTTCCGAGATCCTTTTACCTCATTTCGAGGTGGGTGGACCCCAATCAGTGTTAGCTTAGGAGTGATCCTTCGAGCTCGAGAAGTCTCGCTTAAGACTTTCTTTTCCTTTCGAATCGATTCCTTACCTTCTCTACACCTTCGAACATTCCGTTCTAAATAAACAAACCCTCTAATAAGTGATTCTTTTAACAAATAATTCCTTCTTATAAATACATGAACAAAGAATGAGTTCTGACTCTTTTCAATTCCTTTCTTTTCGTCCCGAAGAAAAGAAGCATAACTCGAGACCGACAAACCGTAATCTACCCCGCAGAAATGGAAGCCCCGAAACCGATTTTCTCCTTCACCAACGGACCGGACTTCGCCGTCTATAAGGATGAACCGCCCGACAACCGGGTCATCCGATTCGGACATGGGTTCGAAAACACGAACGTCAAGGTCACCGACGTCTCCTCTTCGCACCGACGAACAAGGTATCCGAAGCCGAGGAACCACCGCTCGAGTTCAACTCAGTCGATCCAAGAGTTTCCTCCCCCGCAAAGGGTCCCGACTGCAGAGGAGTACCGCCGTCCGCAGAGGACCGCTCTCACTACCCCCACCGGTCTAGTTGTTTCCGCACCTACCCCGACTTCTCGCCAAATCAAAGGGGAAAGGAATCCGTAACTATGATAAACCCGTTACCGCGGAGGGTACTGGATCTTCCCGTAAGACCTTCCGTCTTCGAAATCGGGTCCAGCTCGAAGATTCCGTCGCCGACAAAGACCCAAAGAAGAAATAGAAATGAAGGATCGCCGTGGAAGCCGTAGCCGCCGAGATCGCCTTCCCGAGGAAATTCCGCAGTTGCCGTAATATACACCGCTACCGTAATATACACCACCGCTCGACTACATACCACTTTTGGGAGGAAGCAGTTCCATCCCCTCTCCGCCGCAGAGGACGAGGAGAATGTTCGAAAGATTGCCGCCACATTACCACAGCCCCGCATACTACAACGATAACCGCAAGAAAAGAACTGGAACTACGCCGCTTCGCTTCGACCGCAAACTTTGGCGTAAAAGCTACGAAGGAAGGAAAACCGCCCCGTGTCTGAAATTCTACGAAGGATGTGGCGGTGCCGGCCAAATCCCGTCTCGGGCCCCGAGTAGAACCCGCCGTCATGATGGAAAAGCCAAGCAAGAGAATGAAGGCTAGCCCGCCCGTCGTAGTATCGTGGTTACAGTACAGTGAGGATACCACCTTCCAAAGATTTCGGCCGATGTACCATCCGGTCATAGACCTTCCGTCGCTGAAGGATGGTGTGGCGTCCCACTACGGGCAGCTGAGATCGAAACAAAGCAACTCGAGAGAGAAAGTCTCGCCGTGAGGCCGGAATCGAAGAAAGTGCTACCGCGATGAAGGGGACTCGTGAAAAGGACCCGCAACCATCGCATGACAACCACAAAGATACACGTAAAGCTCCGCTAGAAGATGCCATGGAAAAGCCGAGAACCGACATCCGACGGCTGGCAAAAGAAAGAGAAGAAAAGTTCGGAGACGAGATCGACTCATCGGAATTCATGGACAACGAATATGCGTAAATCAACATGGTCGAGACACGAGCTTCATCATCTTCTCAAGGTGCTCCCGCAACTCGCAGAAGAGAGGAGCCGGAACCGATGAAGAGACAGCCTTCAGAAAAGGACGACACGATCGCTCAAACGGCGAAGAGGATGGAAGAGATGGCCATAGCTTCTAGCCACTCTCCAAAGTCAAGTACAACCACATGTAGAGACACCCCGTAAGTCATTCACCTCGTAGACGGAGGGAAGGAAATTACATCCGTCAATGGGGATGACCACCGAAAAGGATACAACACAAAGTATGATCCCCGAAAAGGATATCAAGAACTCGTAGTAATGCAAGAGTGCGAGAAGCCCTAAGCACAATCGAAGAACGGACATCTATTCGGACGGCAGACCTTACCCGAAGAATTCGACGCCGTCCAATACCCAAAGCGGCTTCGTACCACCTCTCGTTTAAGACCTTCGACGGAACCGGAACCCCCGACAAGATGTCGCACACTTTCGCGCCGCTGTCGTAATGCCGGCGGAGCGATGCGCTACTCTTCCGACAGCTCGTTAGCAGCCCGTCGGAATCGCCTCGACCGGTATGCAGAACTACCCAACCTGATCTCAGAAAGACATTCTCGCAGCTAGAGAGCCTCTTCATTAAGCGATTTGTCGGAGCTTCAAGCACCACATCACTATAGTGATTTAGTGGTAGAGAAACAAAGGCCGAATGAGACTCTCAGTGGATTACATACTTCGATGAGAAACTTAAGCATGAAGTGTGAACCACAACCGCAAGAACAACATGCAGCTCAGCATCTCGCTTAAAAGCATTCACGGCCCGATAAGACTTCTCCTCAAGGGATTCACTATTAAGACTTTCGAGAAGTTGTTAAGCAAGGCCGAAGCTCGCAAGAAGAGGCGAAGCAATTAAGTTTCACCGACAAGACGGACAGCGTAGCTTCGTGAAGACTTTCGAAAAGAAATCCGTGGTCGCTGCAGCAGCATGACAAAGGCAAACAACCGATGCAAATACCACTGTAACGGCCGCAAAGAACTACAACAAAATTACCAAGAATCCCTGGTCCAACGATCACCGTCTCCGCAGATGAACAACCGTCTCGTCCGCAACGTACATCGAGGAGCTTCCGAGCGTAGAATATCCGTTCAAAAATGAAGCAAGCACTCAAAGATGTTCCGTAGCTTAATGAAAACTCCAGCATTTCCACCGCTGAGCCCAAAAGACTCGTGAGGAAGTCAACAAGAAAGGTGATCCCAACTTTCGCCCCTACCATCTGGATGCTCAGGCACAAGATGAAGACCGCATTACCTTCAAAAGTCAGCTCAACGACAACCTTCTGAAAGGAAATATAACAATCCCGAAGGAGTACATGAAGGAACCCCGTAAAGGAGGTTCCGTCAATGTTATCTCAACCGATCCCGTCATCCCGATGGATCCCTATGCAACCGACGATGGATGGACTACCGCCTCGACGAGATCTTCGAAGAAGATTTTAGACAACATCCGAACCGCTTCTGCGAGCTTCAATTCGTAGTTCGAGACCCGTGTTTGCCGTACTATCACTCGCGATAAGAACCACCTCGACAGGAGACAATCGAAGAGAAGAAGAAAATCGACGAAGAAGAGGGGACCGAGATTCCTAAGGCTAGACTAGGGGTCGCTTATCCTATGATAGGTTGCTTCCGATTCGGGGAGAAATCCCTCGAACCTCTCGATTTTGTATGATTATCTCGCTCACTTCGTGGGATCATATAATGATAAGGGTGATGGCGTCTAGCTACGTTTTCGATCGTTTCTAACGATTACGTAACTAGCGACAATCCGGCGTCGATTTCGATACCAACAACAATTCTCAAATCATACATGATCTCGACGATCAAAATGACGAAGAAGACATCCATCAAGGAGGCTACGAGAGTTCAACAAGCAACGGATCTATCTCGCGAGTTTCGAGGAGCTCCAGCACAATAGTAGTTAGAGCCTTCGCATTCGGAAGATAATCCGAAGAGCCGACCATTCCGATTCAGAGGAGACACCGACAAACTCAATACTAGATTCGAAGAAATTACGAAGTCAACCTAAGAAGTGGAAAAGTTCTACCTCCAAGAATGGGTCCAAAAGACAAAGGAAAGCGGTGGTTGTTCAAGAAGAACCAACCCTACAGAAGACATACCCATTCGAGAAGAAGCCGAGACACAGGAGAACAAAGTGACTACAACGTGCTAGCCCATCTTAGGAAACTACCTGCCAAACCGAGCATTTACGATGCTCTCATCTTATCAAAGGAGATGAGAGAAGCTCGATCAAGGCCTTACTTCGATCCGGAATTCGCTACTTCAAATGGCCGGAGATTCCTTAGACGAGGTTCGCTTCGTTAAAGGAACAGCCGAGGTGTCACCTTCAGCGTACAATGACCTACTACTGGGGACATGCAGATCACAACCGACCGTCGTACATTTCAGCTACAATCGGGAAGTTTACGCTCTCCGCAGTATTGGTGGATCCAGGAGCATCAATCAATATAATGAGTCTTCGAACACTAAAGCATACTCGGAAATCGATGCTCGCGAGCTCGAGGCCGACAAAATGTTATTAAGAGGATTCAACCGTAAAGGAGAAAGAGCTCCTGGTCAATAACGCTACCGATGAAGACCGGTGATTTAGCAAAGACAACCGCAAAATTTCATATAATCGATTCGAAACGTCGTTCAACGCTCTACTCGGCCGACCATGGATACATGAAAACAGGATGGTACCATCATCTCTGCACCATGGCATCAAGTATTACGATGGAGGGGAACAAAGGCATCAAAGGAGACTTACAACCATTCTCCGTACATGAAATTGGAATCCATGAAGATGCAGCTTATTATGCACCGCCAAAGAAAACAATCTTCTCCAGAGATACCATAACAAATGAAGCAAAGAAAGTTCAGACAACGAAGAACCCGAAGTTCTAGTCCAACAGCCACTCACCACTCCCTTCCGGCGAGATGGTGAAGGTTTCTCCACAACTCGCATCCGAGGTCGAGGCCGGGACGAGGCCGTGCAGTAGACACTAGACAATCGGACTGTAAGAAACCAGCCATCAATGTCGATCGGGAAGATAGCTTCCGAAGAGAAAAAGAAATCAAGCAAGAAGCAAGAACAATAAGTCGAAAGAAGCCGCAATACAAGATCTCCCTCGAAGATGAAAAGAACGAAGAATACAAATCGATGTACGAGAAGATTAACCACTACGTACATACTATGACCCTAACTCCGATCCATTCTAATAAGATCGAGGGTATGGAGGTCAAAGAGGTACGTAGTGATCGTGCAAAGCCGATCAAATTCTACCGCGGTGCTTCTTCCTCCAAAACCGAAAATAATGTACAATTCGAAGATGTCACTTCATCGAATTAATGGAATTACCTTCGAGCGGTACTCTCCCCGTGTTCAAAATTTAATTCAACGTGGTTTCTTACCTCGACAACTGACAAGAGGCCAATCACAACATTTCGAAAAGTTATGGAATAACTCCGCCGTCCTCCCAATTCAAAGTATGGACTCGGATTCGCACGCAGGGTCGACTGACGATACCGAATTTTGCTTGGTCGTCACTCGCAAATCCAATGAAAACCGCATGGAAACTACGTACGAACTCGAAGATTTACAAATCGGAGACGCTCCACCGTAATTCGAAGAGGAAATTAAATCCACAATAGATGAGTTAACTGAAGTTAACTTGGGTACTAGCGAAGAGCCTAGACCTACCTTTGTTAGCTCCTTACTCAATAAAGAAGACTCCGAAGAAATAATCAAGTTATTAATGGAATTTAAAGACCGTTTTGCTTCGAGCTACGATGAAATGCCGTGATTAGCTCCGCAGGTCAGAATCCATAAGCTAGAGTGGATCCTACTGCTCCAGCTAGACAAGGTCCCGAAGAATGCGTTTAGAAATCGAACAACAAGTTATACCAAGTTAAAAAGCTAATGACGCTAAATTTGTCCGCGAAGAACAATACCCGACCCGGTTAGCCAATGTGGTGCCACGTAAAGAAGAATGGTCGTATCGAATCTAGTGGACTTCGTAGATTTAAACAAGGCATGTCCAAAAGATGAATTCCCTCTACCGATTCCAGAACCGATGATCGATATCGCTTCGACACATGAAATATTCTCATTCATGGATGGATCTTCGGATACAACCAGATAAAAATGGCTCCGAAGATGAAAAGCTTACAAGCATTCGTAACGCCGATCTGAGTATTTTGCTACACTGTGATGCCATTCTGACCGAAGAACGCAGAGCAACCTACCAAAGAGCAATGACAAGAATTTTTGATGATCTCATCCACAATCAAGTCGAGTGCTACGTGGACGATGTCGTCATCAAAAGCAAAGTAAAGGAAAACCACCCGTATGATTCGAGAATTGTTTTCGAACGATTAAGACAATTTAACCTTAAGATGAATCCCTTAAATGCGCCTTCGGCGTCACCTCCGGAAATTCTTAGATTCGTTGTCCGACATCGTGGAATCGAAATCGACCCGAGAAGATTAAAGCCATCTTAGAAATGCCGCCTCCCAAAACCTTAAAACAACTACGATCTTTTCAAGGGAAGCCGGCATATCTTCGACGCTTTATCTCAAACCCGTCGTAGGTGTCACCTTTCTCGCACTAGTTAAAAAGGACGCCAAATTTATTCGGGAAGAGAAATGCCGTAAGGCCTTCGAAGACATTAAACAATATTTAATGACACCTCCCGTCTTAGCAACTCTGGCCTCGTAGACCATCGATACTTTACACCGCGGCTCTAGACGACTTCCTGAGCCCCGTTAGCCTGTGTCAACGATGAGGGTAAAGAAAATGCTCTTTACTACTTAAGCCGTCGTTTACTTCCGACGGAGGTAAGGTATCCCGCAATCGAAAAGCATTGTTTCGTCCCGATCTTCGCCGCTCAAAAGCTCGTGCATTACATGCTTTCTCATAAGGTCAACCCGATCTCGAAGTTTAATCCATCGCAATACTCGATGACTCGTCCAACACTTTCCTGGCAGTACTCGCCGATGGTCAATGATATTATCGCAATTCGATATAACTTTCGTGCCTCCGCGTGCCGTAAAGGGACAAGTCTTAGCAGACTTCCTCGCAAAGACACCCTTCGCCGGCCGAATCTCCTCTCAACGACGATCCGCCGATGAACAAATAATGAGCCTGAAGACCCCGATGATCGACGTCGGGAATTGTATTTCGACGGAGCATCTTCAAGACACAAAGACGAAGAATCGCAAGTGATAAGGTCTTGCGAAGGCAGAATCGGCTAATCTTTATAACACCGGAGCGGGGATGTTAAGATACTCCTACCACTCGACGTAACCGTGTACAAACAACGAGCGGTATCACGAAGCCCTCATAACTGGATTGGAATTAACCATTCAAATCGGGATAACGTACATCAACATCTACTGGATTCACGCTTAATCATTCAACAGTATCGCTGACAATACATGATTTTTAAACCAAGACTCGAACAAGACTTCCAAGATGCTATACAAATTGTTGAACAGATTCCAAATGTGACAATCTACAAAATTCCTAGAAAAGAGAATGCTTTAAGCAGATGCTTTAGCTCGTCTCGCAAAAGAATTTGTCCGTTCGCAAGATGAATCAGCTGAAGTGTCAGCTCACTGACGTCAGTCCTATCACAAATCGACATGTACACGATACACAAATCAAGAAAAGAAAAAGAATCAGCATGCAGAAGTGACGTAAAAACACGTAAGATCAAGCGACAACTCATCGATAGACTACCCGCAAACAGAAAGCTACTGTGACGATAGGTCGCTAGCCCATCGCATCAAGAAAAGAACTCGTCCTACGCATTAATAAACAACACATTATACGAAGGTCTTTCGATCAAATGTGGCTAAGGTGCCTAAGCTGGTCCGAGGCCCGCGAAATCGTTAAAGAGGTGCATTCGAGACTCGTGGCGCTCACTCACGGTCCAAAGATGAAAATGAAAATTAAAAGACTAGTGGTACTACCGGCCCTCGATGATGACCGACCGCATGAAAATCGCCAAGAGCCGTCACCAATGCCAAGTGCACGGAGTGGTTCTACATCAACCTCCAAATGTGCTACACCCGACAATCGCGTCGCGGCCATTCGAATGTCGGGCACGTATATACTGGGTCCGATGAACCACCATCTTCAAAAGGACATCGTTTCATTCTGTAGCCTACAGCATTACTTTTCCAAGCGCATGCAGGCCCACTTCAGAGAAGTGAAAGCACACCACGTGCTACGCTTTTCAAGAACCAAGTTGTTCTACCGTTTCTGAGTGCCGCGCAGATCATCTCGTATAACGGGCCGCATTCGAAGCACACAAATCAACAATTTTGTCGAGAGACACGAATCGACCGGCGATACTCAACAATTTACTACCCAAGAGCAAACGGCCTCGCCGAGGCTTTTAATAAAACTCTCGTTCAAATCTTAAAGAAAACCTCGACGATAATAAGAGAAATTGGCACGAGAAATCGTTAGAAGCCTTACGGGCCTACCGGACAACCTTCGTAACCCCTACTCAAGCTACACCTTACGCTCCGGTGTATGGGTCCGAGGCAAGAGTTACCTTTAGAGGTTCAGCCTTCCTTCACTCGAATTGCAATCGCAAACAAGATCACGACGAAGAAAACGCCGTACTACGACTCGAAGAATTAGAAAGCTCGGAAGGGAAAAGACTCGCAGCGCAAATGTAATTTAGAACTATACCAAGCTAAGATGGTTCAAGCCCATGACAAACCGGTCCGCCCAAGAACCTTCAAAGTCGGTGACTTAGTTCTCGTTCTCAAGAGACCTATTTCGCACACCGCAAGATAGGAGGAAAATTCAACCCACTGGGAAGGACCGTTCGCGGGTCAAGCAAGATACTCAGGAGGTTCCTACCGCCTAGTGAATCGCAGTGGAGAACGACATATGCTTCCAATCAACCGACGATACTTCGAAAAATATTACGCTACCCGATGTTTCGAAGGAATGAATTCTTCATCCCTAAGAAACACTGGTGAAGTAATTACTCGTGATCGGGTCCGAACCCAAAAAATAATAAAATGTGCTAAGATAAATAAAATCATGATAATTAAGTTTTCCTTGTTTCCTTTTTCAAATCAAGATCTCTTTCCTGATCTTATCCTACTTCATTCCCGTTAAATTTCAAAATATAAGAATAATGAAAAAATGTATCTTTAATAAACATTTTCTTAATGTTCTTGTTCTTAAGCATGCCCCTCGATCCTTTTCCTTGTCTTTTCGCAGGAAATGTCGAACCGGCGGTCGGTCTCGAACTTTAAGAATGGCGTAAGCCTCGCACTCGATGAAAAGAGGGTGAAAGATGGAGCGATAATCGAGATCGACTCGCATTTCGCACCACAGGCCTACAAGACGAGGAAAGTGACCGGGTCCCGCTTAACCGAGAAGAACTACCCGGCAGACAAATGATGAAAGTGAGTGGCCCAAGCCACCAATCCAACAACAAGAAAAGAAAAGCAAACACCGAAGAAGACAAGAAAATGAAGTCCGTAGTCACTACATGCGAGGGCAGTGCTTGTCGCCGCCGCGCCCGCAGAGATGCAAGAAGTTCGGAGGGCTACTCTCACGCGCCACGCAACGAAGAAATAAGAATCGCCGCATCCGTAAAATGTTAACAAAACTAGCCGCGACCAACGCGACGAGACACTCGCTAATGCCAAGCACATACATTTCAAGGACACCGGTTCACCAGAACTCCGAAGAAAGGAGGCCACTCCTAGAATACCGTAAAGAACTAGTGGAAATCTCCGTAAGATCGAAGAAAGAAGGCTACCACGCCACCGGATGGAACCACCAAAGAAGGCATGACCTTGTGCAGTAGCAACCCCGGGGATGTCCCGACTGTGCATCATCCCCGAGGAGCCGAGGTATGCGTGTGGAACGCGAAGCGGATCGAACCATATATCCCACAATACGTCACAAGGCCTCGCCATCCGCGATCATTCCGAATACGAGCCGGAGAGGATGCGTAATGTCGAAAAGAAAACTTTCGAATACTTCGAGAGAATTAAAGGAAGAAGAATCAACATACTGAAGGCCTCGAGCTACACACCGACGTATTCTCGCAGTATGAACAACAAAGAAATCGTGGATCGTATCCGGATCCGAAAAGAATGGGCCGAGCAGCCGCCCGAGGGAAAACACATACTCGAACCCTGAGATGGATGCCGTGGAAAGGAAGAATCACAATACAATGCGGATGCCGCTACAACTTTGCCGAAGACGTAAAAGGAAACCCACCGTGGATACTCCGTCACGTGCAAGTAGATCCGATGCCATCGCTTATCAAGAGAATGGTAAAAAGATCGATAACACGGAGGGTATCGCAGCAGATCGCATACCCAATACCGCATTATCAACATCTACAAACAGAGTGATCGCATACCCCCACATATCGATCATCACGACTTCGTCGACCTTTCCGCACCTGCCTCTTTCGAATGAGTGTAACATCATGTTCGGATCCGACCTCCGGATAAGAGCCCGGTGAGTTCCGAGGGCCGCAAAGATACCTTTACCGTGGGTTCCGTCATGATACCGCAAGGTAACGGAGCGGATATCGCAAAGCATCGCATACCAGTGGGTGCCAATGGAGCGAATCTCGCCACTTTCTGTGAGGATGGACGACAAGAAAATACCTTACCATTTCCAACCGCATCCGGAGCTGGAGAACCTCCGCCTTATGAAGCCGCGAGTTACATGGAAATATCACACCTCCAATGTACATCCAACTCGGCATCCTCGCTAAGGATGGCTTGGAAGGTGATGTTATCGACCATGTACCTCACTATTCGTACATGGATTTTCGACGATGATGCTTTCGATGGATCAACAAAGATCATACACAATTCGTTTCGAAGTCTACATGGATTGTATGAAATATATTCCGCATCGAGTCGTACGACGTATTTTCAACATGATTGGAATGAAAGTGACCATGTCACGTTTTCGCCTTCACCTCTTTAGGCAAATTGATCGGGAAACGCCATTAAAGTTAAATGAACTTCGAACAAAGAATGTAAAAGAAAAAAAGAGAATAAAAGAAAACTTTCTAAAAAAAAAATCTAAAAATGACAAACACTAAGTTCACACGAACATTAAATAAACAATAAAATAAAATTTGAACCATTAAAAGACAAACGAAATCAACATGAATGATAAATCAAATCACAAAGCAAATTCTCAATCAAATTTCAAATTCAATCTTTCCAAATTCCGAATCAAATTCCATCCTTCCAAACTTCAAAATCAAATTCCATCCTTCCAAATCAAATCTCAATCAAATTCCATCCTTACAAATTCCAAATCAAATTCTCAATCAAAATCTAAATTCAATCTCGATCAAGTTTCAAACTCGATCTTTCAAATTTCAAATCAAATCTTAAATCAAATTTCAATCGAGTTCAAACTCATCCTTTCAAATTCAAAATTCAAACATCTTTCCGCGATTCTAAGATCTCTCATCAAATCTCAAATCCGATCTTCTAGGATCTCAAATCAAATCCTCATTCAAATCAAATACATCAAAATTCAAAACTTTTCGGGTCGAGGATTTTACATCCAAGACCGCACCGCTTTAGGATTCTTTTCCTATCGCACCGAAATACATCAAAATTCAAAACTTTCGGGTCGAGGATTTTACATCCAAGATCGCACCGCTTTAGGATTCTCTTCCTATCGCACCGAAATACATCAAAATTCAAAACTTTTGGGTCGAGGATTTTACATCCAAGACCGCACCGCTTTAGGATTCTCTTCCTATCGCACCGAAATACATCAAAATTCAAAACTTTTCGGGTCGAGGATTTTACATCCAAGATCGCACTCGCTTTAGGATTCTTTTCCTATCGCACCGAAATACATCAAAATTCAAAACTTTGGGTCGAGGATTTTACATCCAAGATCGTACATCGCTTTAGGATTCTCTTCCTATCGCACCGAAATACATCAAAATTCAAAACTTTGGGTCGAGGATTTTACATCCAAGACTCGCACCGCTTTAGGATTCTCTTCCTATCAGCACCGAAATACATCAAAATTCAAAACTTTCGGGTCGAGGATTTTACATCCAAGACCGCACCGCTTTAGGATTCTCTTCCTATCGCGACCGAAATACATCAAAATTCAAAACTTTCGGGTCGAGGATTTTACATCCAAGACCGCACCGCTTTAGGATTCTCTTCCTATCGCACCGAAATACATCAAAATTCAAACTTTCGAGTCGAGGATTTTACATCCAAGACCGCACCGCTTTAGGATTCTCTTCCTATCGCGACCGAAATACATCAAAATTCAAATTTTCGAGTCGAGGATTTTACATCCAAGACCGCACCGCTTTAGGATTCTCTTCCTATCGCACCGAAATACATCAAAATTCAACTTTCGGGTCGAGGATTTTACATCCAAGATCGTATCGCTTTAGGATCTTTTCCCTATCGCAATGAAATACATCAAATCGAAATCAAACTCTCGAGGTTAAGGATTTTACATCCAACACCACTTTGCTTCCGAGATATCTTCTCGTTGCAACGGCTCAATCTAATCAATTCAATTTTCTTTCGAGGTCGGAGATGTTACATCTAAAACCTCAAAATCCTAATTTTCATTTCAAATCAAATCCCTCAAATTAATTTCGACAAACTTCAATCTAAATCGAAACTCCAAACTAAAATTTAAACTCACACATCAAAACATAAATCGAAACAAAATAAAATCTAAATCAAAATTCCCTCGCATCATGTGATTTCGGATTTACCTCCTTTTCCTTTCCTCAGCCGAGAGTTCAAGAAATCTCCTAGCCCAGCAGATATACTCGACACTCCCCACAGAAACTCTTCTACTTCGTCCCAAGTTCGTCACTGGACATCCGTGCTGATTTCGTTGATCGCTTCGGCCAACACCAATACGCGCGTGTGCTCCGTCACCACCACACCTATCGGGGTCCATTTGTCGACCTCATTTTCGATGAGGTCTTCCTTCTTCTTTTTAGGCTAGATCTAGCCTTCAGCTTTCCTTCGACTATCTTAGAGACTAGAATCGGGACCCGCCTTTAGAAATTCAAACCACTTCTAAACTCCCCGCAAACTCCACAAACTCGACTATAGACCCCTAATCACCTGCAGGGTCGAAATCAAATACGGAAGTTTAAAGGATGAGTTCCTATAGACTCTTCGCCTCAGATCGCCCCAGGCCTGGTCCGATAGTGGCCGACTGACACAGGCACTGCACTTATACACTACACCTACACACTACACTTCCACACACTTCCTAAAACCACACCCATACCCAACTCGACCTCCCGACTCATGTAGGTGATTCACATGGATGGTCCTTAACCCCTAAGCCCTCGCGACAGGTTGTGAACAACATAACGAATGCCTCAAACGAGTCCTTTCATGGCTCATATGGGCTTGAAATGGCTTCATGGCTCAACCAAAATGATTTCACCCCACCCAAATTCACCCAATCTTCAATTTCCCAAATTTTCAATTTTCGACTCCCGGACCCTACACCTACTAAACCTACCCAAAACCTCGAATTACCCAAATTTTCGCAAAATCTCCAAATTACCTAAAATTTTCCAAAATCAATCCCAAACACCTCCACATCACTCAAATTGATCATCCATACCCAAAAATACCAAAAATTCCAAGAAAACCCCCCAATACCCTCCAAATACCCAAAATACCCTTCTGGCCTAAAAATCCAAAAATTCAGAAAATTCCCAGAAAATTCCAGAAAATCCCAAATATTCCCAATTTCATTTTGTCCAACTACACCATGGGCCAATTTTTGTCAATTTACCCTACTTTTGTCAAAACCCCCAAATCGACCCATTTTAACCCAAAGTGGACCCAATGTCAAACCAAACATACCCAATTGACCCCAATTTTGGTCCAATTCAATTCTAAACTTCAATTCAACATTCCCAATACCAATTTAGACCAAATCCAAGTCCAATTTGATTGACATTTGGATCCAATTTCACTTTGGGCCTTAAAGCCCAAATTGGACCCATGACCCAAACTTAACCCAAACTCACCCAATTCAACTCCAATTAACCCCAAATCTTTTCTAAAACTTCCTTAACATCCTCATAAACAAAACACTAACATGATTTGCCCAAGATTTTGACCCAAACCCCACTCAAATTCAACCCAAAATCAAAAAGCCCAATTTCGACCTAAACCCAAATCTAACCCAAATAAGCCCAAACCCCAAAATTAAAACCCAACCAGAGCCAAAACCTCTTTGAAACACTCCCATAAACATTTCTTAACATTTATTTTACATCAATTTCAACCCTAGCCCAACATTGGCCCAAGTTAGCCTAATTCGACCTACATCGGCCCATTTACCAAATAAACCCAAATTCAACCCAATTCAAACCCAAACCACCTTAAATCTATTTCAAATTATTCATGAAACATCCCTAAACCAAAACCAACAACTATTTGGCCCAAACTTCTACAAAAATTCCCATCCATGAACACATTCTTAAACTTAAAAGCCCACTTCCCTTAAACCTTCTTAAAAGCCCATTTCCTTCAAAATTCAAAAGCCCAAATCTACTCCTAAAGCCCACATGACATCTCCATTTGTCATCCATTTAATTAAATCCATTACCTAAGTCCTAAAATCATCATTGAATTATTCCAAATGAAGCCTCATGCCAAATCACCCCTAAATACCAAAATTTTCCTTAAATCCATTTCCATGAAATCGACTTTACTTTTCCCAAGCCAAATGGAGCTATGGAGCCATGCATAAGCCATATGCAAGCCATGAGAGCCTCTTTACATGTCACCATGCCATTTTGGGCAAAAGGAGGAGGCTCTTTCCTTAATTCCTAAAGGTGATTAACCACTTCCATGTTTCCACTAAACCATGCTTAAGCCTAATCGTGCTTGGATTGACGACTCGACTCTACCGATTATGCCGAGCCAAATCACTTTTCCCTCACCTAAACCAGGCCTCGGTGGTGCACCTAGCCCAAATGGGTGGTCGACCCATTTAGGTTCAAATCTAGCCATGCCCCATTCCACTTCGGATCAAAGCCTTTACACATGTCCATGGCCAATCGATCAGCACAAACCTCCACCCCCGACCCACCCGACTCGAGGGTGACCCATGCCTGGCCGGCCGCCACCGTGCCGCCGGAAAACACCATGGCCGAAAGTTCACATGTGAGCCAACATTGAAATTCTCACTCGTCGAGCCGCCCCATCCCCACTGGCTACCATGCGCCGATCTTCTCCTCACTCGCAGTACTCGATCCCAAGCCCTAACTCCCTCGGAGGCCTTCCACCCTCTCCTATTTAAACCCCTCACCCTCTCGGCCAAAGGGGAGCCAAGCACAAACCTCGCCGAAACTCGCCAAAATTGTTCCAAACCCTTCACCATCCTGAGAGCGCTTGATCCCCAAGGTCAATTTGCCCTAATCCCCACCAACGAGCCCAACTTCTCAACCGAAATTCCACCCAAAACCAGGACACTTCGCCACAGCCGAGCCAATCCTCAAATCGACCGGTCCTACACCTTCACCGGACCAAGAGGAGAAGTTTCCCACCGAAAGCCCCATCTCCAAAGCCACCTAGCCTGCTCCACCTCCAAGCTTTGGATCTACCGTGGTCACTTTCATAGCTAGCAATTCACTGCACCAGGAGACTTCATCCGGAGCTCGCGGACCCAATCGAAGGTGCAACAACTCTCGATCAAGCCACACTTCTCCGAGCTAAGGTATGAGTTAACTATTCATCCCGAGCTTCCGGAGATTCTCCATTTCAAATGCCTTAGTTTCAATGCATGTTAGCCGTATAGATGTGTTCGTCTCTTCAAGACGAATCCATGGAGCATAAGAACATGAAAATCCATCGAGAATCGAGCGAGATCTGAGGATTTAGCTGTGGACGCGCCTCGGCGAGAACACTGTGGACGATGAACGGATGCCGTCCATTCGATACACGCGCGCACGGACGGCCAGATCAAGGCCGACCGTAGAGACGCGTACGAGAACCGCGGGGCCCGGCCGCCGACTCGATGGCGGCGTCGAACGGGAGCGCGACACGCGGCGTCTCGAGCCGCCGAGGCCGACGCGCGCCGCGTGGATAAATAGAAAATTAGGGTATTTTCTTATTTATTTAATTCCCTAAACTTCAAAAATTCATATCTCTCGTGTAGAAAAATCACAAAAATAAAATAAAAATACCCTCTCGCTCGACGAATCGTAGGAGAATAATGTGAAAAGAAATCATTTAATTTAATTAAGTATTTTATTTTTTATGATTTATTTACTCTCCGCATACATTTAATTCTCCATGCATGTATACAATTCACCATGGCACGAGACCATAGGGCTTAAGCCTCCGAACTCGGGAACATTCCCCGAATTTTCCAAGGTCGAGGCCATCTCTCGTGAAAAGTTATTTATTTTTCAAATGCATGTTGTCGTTTTCGAGTATTTTAATTCCAAAAATTAGCATGTTGTGAAATAAATTCTAGAAATATTTGGTGATGTTCCTTACGACCGCAGAACTCTAGAAAAATAAGACTTCGAGTTAATTCACTCGTATTAACCCTAATCGGCTTAAACACCTAAAATAGGTCTTTAATTAATTAGAGTTAACCAGTGCATCAAATCGACTTGAAATCAATTCTCCACTCGACCTTTAGGATCAGAGGAATCCACCATAAAAATTTGAAGTCAATCGGACTCGGTTAGCCCCACTAATCGGGTCGATTAAGCCACTTAGCCATTTTAAACTTTAAAAATTCATAACTTTTAAAATATTTTTTTAAAAATTCACCAAATCGGTTTTGGAGCCTCTCTGATATCGTGGGAACCTAAGAAAATTAAAATTTCAATTTTCTAAAAAAGTCGATTTTTAATAATATTTTAATATTTTTAATAATTAAAAAATAATAAAAATCACAAAAATAATAAAATTCACCAAAATGTCACATTTTGAATTTTAATCACTTAGGAACAAATCCCACATTTTTCCTAAGTCTATTTAGTGAGATATTAAATTTTAAAGCCCTAGGGTAATTTTAAAATTAAAAAATGTATTTTCTAGCATTTTCACTAAAATAATTATTATAAATCATAGAAAAATCAGAAAATTGCAAAATTTGTTTCTCTGGTTTCCTTAATATCAGAGAGATTTTTGAAAAATATAAAATCCATTTTTCAACATTTATCTTATTTTTAAATTAATTAACACTCCAAAACTCAAAATAATTATAATAAAAATAATATAATTCAAAAAATCACCAAAATTGGTCCAAGTGCTTCTCTGGTCATTAGGAATGTCCCCTAATTTTCTTAAGGACAGAAACTTTTCCCTTGGTCATGTTATCAAATTTTCCTTGAAAATCTCTATTTTTCACCAAAAATAATTATATAAATAAATTAAATACAGAAAAATCACATTTTCTCCTCTCATGTCTTTATCGACATACGAGTAAAGTCACATAAAAATTTCAAGTTCATTTGAGTTCAATTTAGTGAGTTATGAAATTATTAAGCTTAAAGGGTAAAATGGTAATTAAAATCTTTAATCCTTAATTAAAACTTTAGGTTCAATAAAAAATCAACAAGTAAAATATTTGATCCTAATCTGATTTGGATGATTGAAATTTAAATAATTAAAGGGTAGAAACCCATTAAATAATTTTAAAATGATCAAACTTTAATTAAATAATAGATTAAATTCGAAGAATAATAAAATCGAATTATTAAAATAAGGGATCTTTATTAGGAAGAGATTTATTCTTTAATTTAAAAAATCCCTAAATTAATTATATCAACTAATACTCAATTTTTAATTAAAATGATAACTCAAATTTAAAATATTAAAAGACTTAATTTCAATTAAAATTAAAAATAAAGTAAATTAAAGATAAATTAAATTAAGATTAAATTTAAAAATTAAATTAAATTAAATTTAATAATTAAATTAAATTAAATTAAACAATTAAATTAAGTTAATTAAAATTAAATTAAATTAAATAATTAAATTAAATTAAATAATTAAACAATTAAATTAAATTAATTAAAATTAAATTAAATTAAATCAAACAATTAAATTAAATTAAATTAAAATTAAATTAAATTAAATTAAACAATTAAATTAAATTAAATTAAATAATTAAAATTAAATTAAATTAAATTAAATAATTAAATTAAAGTTAAATCAAATCAAATTAATTAAACACCAAGTCAAATTAAATCGAATTATGTTAAACTAAATTAAAACTCAATTAAATTAAGTTAAATTAAATATAACATCACCTAAGACATAAAAGAAATTAAATATAAAACAACTTCAACACTATTCCAAATTTAAACTCTTTAACTTAAATCAAGTCATTTCAATACTAATTTACCCTCAAAGCTTTGATTATCGTAACTCCTAAATGAAACATTAAATGGAGTGTTACTTTACTCATGTGATATTCAAATGTCCTAGCTCACCGAGCAAGTTAACAAGACTCGAAAACCTCTGGACGATCGATTCATTTATATAATTAAATTCATTCTGACTTAAAATAATTCTAGAAATATCGAAAAGATGTTTAAGATCCTTCTTAAGCACTTCCTCAATACGATAGATATTTATAAGAACAATCGAATTCGATTATTCTTCGATGAAGAAAATCGTCCTTAAACCAAAACCCAAAGAACCTAGACGTCATAGAGAAACGACTAACATAGGATTAGGAATTCGGTAGAAAACCATAACCTTTCCCTAGCCTTTACCTATGAACTCGTTTAAATATTCTAATCGTGTTTTAAGTGCAATTGGGATGACTGGAAGACCCTCCAGTACGCTTTTATTTTATCGCAATTTACTTTCGCAATTTACTTTTCGCAATTTACTTTCGCAATTTACTTTATCGCAAATGCATTTTACTTTTCTGCACGATAAAACAACAGCTGCATGAAAACCCACACCTTTAGATAGCTCCCTAAAACCGAAAACCAAAATTAAGTTAAAAGTCATCGCAAGATAAAATTCACCGCCACAACATTTCAAAATATAAAACAACTCAAAATTTAATCACAAATGTAACACAAAACTACAATCGCAACTAAATTAAAACGTCCCGTCGGATGATCGGAATACCTCTGGATGATGTAACCTACGCTGTTGCTAACTGGATTTCCCACTGCCTAAATGAAAGTGTGGAACTCATTCAACTGAGTTTAGCAAATTCATCCGGACTAAGTGAATCCGATAAAAATAACGATGCCTAAGGATGGAACCGCGGATCTTAACCTGTGTCGTTATAATCAACTTTAAGATTTGTTTTAATTAAAACACAAAAACACTCGGAAATTAAGATTTTCTCTAAACCAAAACACTTCTCTCATCCCCCGATTTATGATTTCTAAAACTAAACCTCTCGCAACAACAAGGAGCTCTGAGCATAGGCAAAGACGACCATCGTCATCGAAGAAACCCGAGTCTACTTCAAAGAAACTTTCCTAGAATTAAAACAACCAAGCCATAGACTTCGAGGTAGCTTCGTCTAAGTGCAACATAAATCCTCAACTCTTCGTTGGCATTCGTATCGCAAATTAAGCCCTAACCTGGCCTTAGATTCCGAGGTAATCGTCCGATACGACAATAAACCCTCACATCTTCTGTGCTATTTGTTTCGATTTTATCATACAAATATAAGCCCTAATTAATTGAAATCGGCAAGATCGAAATATCAAATAAACATTAGTGACTTTCCTAAATTCAAGACAAACAATAGATAGCGTGAAATTATCGAAGTTCACTTCGAATCGTTGATTTCTCCTACCTCTCTTCCTTTCGGATTCACAAAACAAAATGTTCCAAAATTCGATCCATTCCCTATCGAAATTCCAAAATTCAATCTTTGAAAACCTTAAACTTCAAATTCTTTGAGAGCTAATCATCGATTATTATCGAGAGTTTTCAGTGTGATTCCCGTCACTTAAGATGTAATTAACTATAGTGGCTTGCCTTTATAGTGGAATTTTAAAGAACCTGCAGTAATATAAACCCCGTTTAATGTTTTCATATTAAGCAAGTGGAAACTTGTTTCACTTATAAAATCGGTTCGCAGTACCAAATCTGATGTCACAAATCTTCTAGTTTATTTAATCGAGCCCCACCATCAATGCTGTGTCTATCCTTAGATGATGATACACTAGCTCATGGTGTGGTATTCGTTTATATAAACTATTTCGGGATGTGAGATCAGCTTGATTTCATATCTTAAAATTTTTCAAACTTAAAATTATTTTCAAAATTCCACTAGAGCCCTGTATTACTTGATACGATACATATACTTGTGTAGCATCCACAACATAAAAAATTACAATTATATACATATAATATAGCGGGGTCAAGTTTTTGGCTTCGTTGCAATTAAATTAAAATATCATAATATAAAATTGTGGGTCAGAGTCCATACCTTTGCTCAGAGAAGTGAAGCTTCTATCTGAGAGTTGTGTCACCTTCGATTGGGTCCAAGTAAGCTATAGATGAAGTCCCTTGGTCTGGTTAATTGTCCAGGTATGATTTCGACCATAGCCGATTACAAAGCTTAGAGTCTGGAACAGATGGGTGGCCTGGAGAAGGGGCTTTTGCTGGTAAACTTCTTCTCTTGGTCTGGTGAAGGTGTAGGACCAATCAATTTGGGGATTGGCTCACTGTGGAGAAGTGTCCTGGTTTTGGGCTTGGATTTCAACTCTGAAATTGAGCTCACAGAGAGGAAATGACAGGGGATTTCAGTGGGGATCAAGTTCTCTATGTGTGGGGAGTAGTCTGGAATGATTTTGGCAGAGTTTCCTTAAGGTTGGTTCAGCACCTCTTCCACGGCCGAGAGAGGTGGTGTATAAATAGGAGAGGCTGGAGGGTCTCCCAGGGGAATTTAGGGACTGGGATCAGCTGCTTAGGTCAAGGGAAGAACAGCCTTGCCAGCCACTGGACTTGGGGCAGCTCAGCAAGGGAGAATTTCAATGTTGGCTCACATGTGAGCTCTCGGGTGTAGTGTTTTCCGGCGATCCAGGCGGCTGGCCGGCAGGCATGGGTCACCCTCAGGTTCAGGTGGGTTATGGCTGGAGGTTTGTGCAGTGAATTGGCCATGGACATGTGTAAAGGGCTTGGATTAAAATGGTATGGGGGAGAGGCCATTTTGGCTTGATTTTGTCCAAGTCATAATTTTGGGTTAGGTTCACCTCCCCATGGCTGATTTGGGCTGAGAGAGGATCATTTGCATCAGCTAGAAAGGGGTGGTGAAGTCCTCATCTAAAGTGATGTGGCTAATCATGGTTTAGTGTGTAACATGGAAGGGGTTAAAAAGCCTAATGAAGGTTTAAGAAAGGGGGCCCTCCTCTTGCTACTTTGGGCATGGTCACATTTCAAACATCCCATGGCTTCATATGGCTTGTACATGGCTTGTCTTTGGCTCACCTATGGCTTGGGACAAAGCTTGGTCATTTACATGAAAGAAGGTTTTGAATTTTAGGGACTTATGGGTGATTTTGGCATGAGGCCTAATTTAGGATTATTTGATGACTGATTTAGGACTTAAGGGATGATATCAATTAATGGGGTGATGAAAAGAATGTCATATGGGCTTTAGCATGAAGTTTGGGCCTTTAAAATTTAGTGAAGATGGGCTTTTAAAATGGTTTAGGCATGTGGGCTTTTGGATTTTAAAATGGACTTTAGGATGAAATTTTGGTAAAGGCTTGGGCCAAATAATTGTTGGGTTTGGTTTAGGGATGTTTCATGAGTGATTTGGAATAAATTTGAGGTGGTTTAGGCTTGAATTGGGTTGGATTTGGGTTCATTTGGTACATGGGCCAATGTTGGTCAAATTGGGCTAATTTGGGCCAATGTTGGGCTAGGGTTGAAATTGATGTAAAATTAATGTTGGGAAATGTTTATGGGAGTGTTTCAAAGAGGTTTTGACTTTGGTTGGGTTTTGATTTTGGAGTTTGGGCTTATTTGGGTTAGGTTAGGGTTTAGGTCAAAATTGGGCTTTTTGGTTTTGGGTTGAATTTGAGTGGGGTTTGGGTCCAAATTTTGGGCAAATTATGTTAGTGTTTTGTTTGTGGGGATATTAAGGAAGGTTTAGAAAAGGTTTGGGGTTAATTAGAGTTGAATTGGGTTAGTTTGGGCTAAGCTTGGGTCATGGGTCCAAATTGGGGTTTAAGGTCAAAAGTGAAATTGGATTCAAATGCCAATCAAATTGGACTTGGATTACATCTAGATTGGTGTTGGGGATGTTGAATTGAAGTTTAGAATTGAATTGGACCAGAATTTGGGTCAATTGGGTAGGTTTGGTTTGACATTGGGTTTATTTTGAGTTAAAATGG
>JAKZJZ010001274.1:0-29417 GCA_022702705.1 Papilionanthe hookeriana x Papilionanthe teres
GAATTGGGACACCTTTTAGAAATTCCAAACATTTCTAAACTCCCTGCAAACTCCACAAATTTGACCATAGACCCCTAATCACCTAGAGGGTTGAAATCAAATGTGGAAGTTTAAAGGATGAGTTCTATAGGGCTCTTTGGCCTTAGGACTACCACAGGTGGCACTAGTACGATGAGGGGCTGACTTACACACACTACACTTATACACTACACTTACACACTACATTTCCACACACTTCCTAAAACCACACCCATACCCAACTTGACCTCTGACTCATGTAGGTGATTCGCATGGATGGTCCGTAACCCACAAGCCGCTTGGTAAGAGGTTAGGAGCAACATAGTGAATGCCTCGAATGAGTCCTCTCATGGCTCATATGGGCTTGAAATGACTTCATGGCTCAACCAAAATGACTTATTTCCACTTACATCCACCCGATCTTCAATTTCCCAAATTTTCGATTTTTGACCCCGGGACCCTACACCTCTTAAACTACAAAACGCTGAAATTACCCAAATTTTTGCAAAATTTCCAAATTACCTAAAATTCTTCAAAATTATTCCCAAACATTTCTACACCACTCAAATTGACCATCTATATCCAAAAATACCAAAAATTCCAGAAAACCTCCCAATACCCTCCAAATACCCAAAATACCCTTCTTGACCCAAAAATCCAAAAATTCAGAAAATTCCCAGAAAATTCCAGAAAATCCTAAATATTCCCAATTTCATTTTGTCCAACTACACCATGGGCCAATTTTGTCAATTTACCCTACTTTTGTCAAAACCCCCAAATTGACCCATTTTAACCCGAAAGTGAACCCGATGTTAAACCAAACCTATCCAATTGACCCCAATTTTGGTCCAATTCAATTCTAAACTTCAATTCAACATTCCTAATACTAATTTAGACCAAATCCAAGTCAATTTGATTGACATTTGGATCCAATTCCACTTTTGACCTTAAGGCCATTTTTTGACCTAAGCCCGAACCTAACCCAAATGAACCCAAACCCCAAAAATCAAAGCCCAACCAAAGTCAAAACCTCTTTGAAACACTCCCATAAACACTTCTCAACAATAATTCTACATCAATTTCAACCCTAGCCAACATTGGCCCGACTTGGCCCATTTGGACCTATATTAGCCCATTCACGAAAAGAATCCAAATCCAACCCGATTCAAGCCCAAACTACCCCAAATTTGCTTCAAGTTACTCATGACACATCCATGAGCTAAACCAACAATTATTTGACCCAACCTTTTACAAAAATTTTCATCCATGAACACATTCATAAACTTAAAAGCCCGCTTCCCTTAAACCTTTCTAAAAGCCATTTCCTTGAAAATTCAAAAGCCCAAATCTACCCTAAAGCCCACATGACATCTCCATTTGTCATCCATTTAATTAAATCCATTACCTAAGTCCTAAAATCACCATCAAATTATTCCAAATCAAGTTTCATACAAATTTCCATCAAAACATCCAAAATTCTTAAAACCGATTTTCATGAAATTGACCGAAGCTTTTCCCGAGCGAATGGAGCCGAGGATGAGCCATTCACGAAGCCATATGAAGCCATGAAAGTTTGGCATGTGACCATGCCATTAATGGCAAAAGGAGGAGGTCCTTTAACCATCTCCTAAAAGTCATTAGCCTTAAGCATGTCTCCCCTTAACCAAGATTTAATCCAAATATTCTTGGATAAGGACATCACCACCTCTTGACCGGCTAGCCTAGCTGATCTTCTCGGCCCAGAGACCGGCCATGGGGAGGTGAACCCAACCCGAACCAATGGGTTGACCAATTTCAAGCCAAAATGACCCCCTCCCCATTCCATTTTAATTCGAACACTTTACACATGTCGAAGCCCGATTGACTTCACCATTGCTAGAGCCACGACCTCCACTGGTCGAGATGGTGACCCATGCACTGTACCGGCCGGCCACTGGATCGTAGGAAAACACCACACCGAGAGCTCGCATGTGAGCCGACTTTGGAATTCCACCTTCTTGGTCCGCCCCATGCCCGATGGCCACCATGGCTGTTCTTCTCCTCACCGAGGCAGGTCGATCCGAGCCCTAACTCCCCACAGGAGGCCTCCCGAGCCGGCTCATTTAAACTCCACCCCTCTCGGCCATGAGAAAGAGAAGCACAAACCTTGCAAAACTGCGCAAAATTGTTCCGAGACCCTTCTCCACCCTTAGAGCACTTGATCCCAGGTGGAATTCCCCTGTCATTTCTCCTACGAAAGCTCGATTTCGGAGTTGAAATTCCACCGAACCCGAGGACACTTCTCCACGGTGAGCCAATTCCCGAATTGATTGGCTCTACACCTTCACTGGACCCGAGGAAGGTGTCCGCCATCAAAAGCCCATCTCCGGGCCACCCGGTTGCTCCGGCCTCGAAGCTTTGTGATCGGGCTTGGTCGAAATCATATCCGGACAATTCACGGAGACCGGGAAACTTCATGCGGAGCTTGCCGGGACCCGATCGAAGGTGCAACAACTCTCGGATTGAAGCCACACTTCTACGAGCCAAGGTATGAGCTAACTCTTCATCCCGAGCTTCGAAGATTCTCCATTTCAAATGCCTTAGTTTCGATGCATGTTAGCGGTATAGATGTGTTCGTCTCTTCGAGACGAATCGCGTAGAGCATAAGAACATAAAAATCCATTGAGAATCGAGTGAGATCTTAGGGATTTAGTGTGGACGGCTCTCGGGTGAGAACACTTGGGGACGATGAACGGATGCCAGTCCATTCGATACACGCGCGGACGAACGGCTCGGATGGCGTCGGACCGAGGAAACGGTGCGAGAACCGCGGGGCCGAGCTGGCGGCTCGGATGGCGGCGCCCGATCACGGCGCGACACGTACCCCTTCGGAGGCTGCCGATGTTTCGGCGGCGCCGCGTGGATAAGTAGATAATTAGGGTATTTAATGTATTTATTAAATATCGAAACTTAAAAATCCATATCTTTGTGTAGAAAAATCATAAAAATAAAATAAAAATACCCTCTTGCTCGGTGAACGGAGGAGAATAATGTGGAAAAGAAATCACTTAATTTCATCAAGTATTTTATTTTTTATAATTTATTTACTCTCTGCATTGTTTTAATTCTCCATGCATGCATACAATTCACCATGGCATGAGACCATAGGGCTTTTGAAGCCTACGAACTTGGGAACATTCCACGAATTTTCCAAGGTCGGAGGTCATCTCTGTGAAAAGTTATTTATTTTTCAAATGCATGTTGCTTGTTTTGAGTATTTTAATTCCAAAAATTAGCATGTTGTGAAATAAATTCTAGGAAAATTTGGTGATGTTCCTTATGACCAGAGAACCACTAGGAAAAATAGGTTTTGACTTAGTTCATTCAAAACAACCTAATTGACTTAAACACCCAAAATAGGTCTTTAATTAATTAGAGTTAACCAGGTATTAAATTGACTTGAAATCAATTCTCCACTGATCTTTAGGATCAGGGGAACCCATCATAAAAATTTGAAGTCGATTGGACTTGGTTAGCCCAATTAATTGGGTTGATTAAGTCGCTTAGCCATTTTAAACTTTAAAAATTCATAACTTTTAAAATACTTTTCAAAAATTCACCAAATTGGTTTTGGAGCCTCTCTGATATCAGGGGAACCTAAGAAAATTAAAATTTCGATTTTCTAAAAAAGTTGATTTTTAATAATATTTTAATATTTTTAATAATTAAAAAATAATAAAAATCACAAAAATAATAAAATTCACCAAAATGTCACATTTTGAATTTTAATCACTTAGGAACAAATCCACATTTTTCCTAGGTCTATTTAGTGAGATATTGAATTTTAAAGCCCTAAGGTAATTTTAAAAATTAAAAAAAATGTATTTTCTAGTATTTTCACTAAAATAATTATAATAAATCATAGAAAAATCAGAAAATTGCAAAATTTGTTTCTCTGGTTTCTTTGATATCAGAGAGATTTTTGAAAAATATAAAATCCATTTTTCAACATTTATTTTATTTTTAAATTGATTAACACTCCAAAACTCAAAATAATTATAATAAAAATAATATAATTCAAAAAATCACCAAAATTGGTCCAAGTGCTTCTCTGGTCATTAGGAATGTCCCCTAATTTTCTTAAGGACAGAAACTTTCCTTTGGTCATGTTATCAAATTTTCCTTGAAAATCTCTATTTTCCACCCAAAATAATTATATAAATAAATTAAATACGAGAAAAATCACATTTTCTCCTCTCATGTCTTTATTGACATATGAGTGAAGTCACATAAAAATTTCAAGTTCATTTAAGTTCAATTTAGTGAGTTATGAAATTATTAAGCTTAAGGAGTAAAATGGTAATTAAACTTTTAACCCTTAATTAAAACTTTAGGTTTAATAAAAATCAACAAGTAAAATATTTGATCTTAATCTGGTTTGGATGATTGAAATTTAAATAATTAAAGGGTAGAAACCCATTAAACAATTTTTAAATGATTAAACTTTAATTAAATAATGGATTAAATTTGGAAGAATAATAAAATTGGAATTATTAAAATAGGGATATTTATTAGGAAGAGATTTATTCTTTAATTTAGAAATCCCTAAACTAATTATATCATTAATACTCGATTTTTAATTAAAATGATAACTCAAATTTAAAATATTAAAAGACTTAATTAAATTATTAAACTCTTTTGAAATTTCGATTAAAATCAAAAATAAAATAAATTAAAGATAAATTAAATTAAAATTAAATTAAATTTAATAATTAAATTAAATTAAGACAAATTAAATTAAATTAAATTAAAATTAAATCAAATTAAATTAAATAATTAAACTAAATTAAATAATTAAATTAAATTAAATTAAATCAAATTAAATTAAATTAAATAAAACAATTAAAATTAAATTAAATTAAATTAAATTTAATAATTAAATTAAATTAAAATTTAATAATTAAATTAAATTAAATTAAATAATTAAATTAAATTAAATTAAATTAATTAAATTAAATCAAATTAAATTAATTAAATTAAATTAAATAATTAAATTAAATTAAATCGAATCAAATTAATTAAATACCAAATCAAATTAAATTGAGCTATGTTAAATTAAATCGAACTCAATTAAATTAAATTAAATTAAATATAAAACAACTTGAACACTTATTCCAAATTTAAACCCTTTAACTTAAATCGAATCATTTGAATACCAATTTACCGCTTGAAAGTTTTAGTTATCATAACTCACAAACGAACATTAAATGAAATGTTACTTCACTTATAGGATATTCGAATGTCTGAGTTCAGCTGAGCGAGATAACGATAAAACTTGAAATTCTTGGACGATTAATTCATTTGTATAATTAAATTCATTTGGACTTAAAACAATCCTAGAAATATTGAAAAGATGTTTAAGATTCCTCTTAAGCACTTCCTCGATATGATAGGACATTTATAAGAACAATTGGGTTTAGCTATTCTTTGATGAAGAAAATCGTCTTGAGCAAAACACAAAGAACACTAGACGTCATAGGAAATGACTAGTTATAGGATTAGGAATTTGGTAGAAAACCATAACCCTTCCCTTAGCTTTACTAGGAACTTGCTTAAATATTCTAATTGTGTTTTAAGTGCGGCTTGGGATGACGGGAAGACCCTCAGAGTACGCTTTTATTTTTATTGCAATTTACTTTCTTGCAATTTACATTATTGCAATTTATTTATTGCATCGCACTTACTTTTCTTGCATGATAAACAAGCTGTTGCATGAAAACCCACACCTTTAGGATAGACCCTAAAGCTGAAACCAAAACTAAGTTAAAAGTCATTGCGAGATAAAATTCACCGCCACGACATTTCAAAATATAAAACAACTCGAAATTTAATCACGAAACGGAACACGAAACTACGATTGCAACTAAATTAAAACGTCACTATTGGATGATCGGGAATACCTCGGATGATGTAACCTACGTGTTGCTAACGAGATTTCCACGGTGCTAAATGAAAGTGTGGAACTCATTCGGTTGAGTTTAGCAAATTCATACGGGACTAAGTGAATCAGATAAAAATAATGATGCGGAAGGATGGAGCAGTGGGATCTTAACAGGTGTCGTTATAATCGACTTTAAGATTTGTTTTAATTAAAATACAAAACACTTGGAAATTAAGACTTCTCTAAGCCAAAACACTTTTCTCATCCCACGATTTATGGCTTCTAAAACTAAACCTGCTGCAGCAACGAGGGCTTGGAGCATGGTGGGCGGCACGGCCATCGTCGTCGGCGAAAACTTGAACCTATTTCAGCAAAACTTTCCTAGAATTAAATAACCGAAGCCATAGGACTTCGAGGTAGTTTGCACTAGTGCGACATAAATCCTCGACCTTTTCGTTAGGCACTTGCATAATCATTTTATGCAAATTAAGCCCTAGCAGGTCTTAGGATTCGAGGTAGTCGTCAGATACGACAATAAACCCTCACATCTTCTAAATTTATTTGTTTGATTTTATCATACAAATATAAGCACTAATTAATTAAAATTGGCGAGATTGAAATACTAAATAAACATTAGGACTTTCTAAATCCGAAGCGAAACAATAGGATAGTCGGGAAATTACGAAGTTCACTTCGAATCGGTGATTTCTCCTACCTTTCTTCCTTTGGATTCACAAAATAAAATGTTCCAAAATTTGATCCATTCCCTATTGAAACTCCAAAATTCGATCTTTGAAAACCTTAAACTACGAAATTCTTGAGAGCGAGAATTATTAATTATTATCGAGAGTTTTCTTAAGTGATTCCGTCACTTAAGATGTAATTAACTATAGGGGCTTGCCCTTATAGGGAATTTTAAAGAACCGGAGTAATATAAACCTGTTTAATACTTTCATATTAAACGGGGAATTTGTCGGCTTATAAAATTGGTTCGCGGACGAACGGATGTCATGAAAACTTCTAGTTTATTTGATCGAGCCCCACCATCGAGCGGTGTGTCTATCCTTAGGGATAGATACACGGTTTGTGGTGCGGTGCTCGTTTATATAAGCTATTTGGAATGTGAGATCGGTTTAATCTCATATCTTAAAACTTTCAAATTTAAAAAATTATTTTCAAAGCGAATATCTACTTTCTAAATTATATATATATTTAAATCGAATTTAAAATTTAAATTCGCCGACAACTACGTTAGGCGACCTCTTTCAAAATAAAACACACGAACCTAAAAATATGCCGACAAATTTCGGCGACTCCATGTGAGAATATTCCTCTCTCAATTATAATCGAATAATTACGCTTTCAAAAATCGGTAGCGTATCCATGTCCACAATGGATCGAACTACCCTTCTTTCGTTGGAATACTATGTTCGTTTCTATCTTGAGCAAGTATAGCCAACATTCTCTCGGATTTAGGAGCCCTTGTTTAGACACCCCTAAACGGAGAGGTTCGAGATCCTTTACCTCATTTACGAGGTAGGGTGGACCCCCGATAGGTGTTAGTTTAGGAGTGATCCTTCGAGTCGGGAACTCTTGCTTAAGACTTTCTTTTCCTTTCTGAATCGGATTCCTTACCTTCTCTACACCTTTGAACATCCCGTTCTAAATAAACAAACTCTCTAATAAGTGATTCTTTTAATAAGTGATTCCTTCTTATAAATATATGAACAAGAATGAGTTCGGACTCTTTTCAATTCCTTTCTTTTCGTCTGAAGAAAAGAAGCATAACTTGGGACCGACAATCGAGAATCTACCTTGCGAAATGGAAGCCCCAGGCGATTTTCTCCTTCACCAACGGATTTGGACTTCAGTCATGCATAAGGATGAGTGCCCGACGATGGGGTCATCCGATTTGGACGAGGATTTAGCTACGAACGTCGAAGTCATCGAGCGTCTCCCTCTTTGCAGCGACAAACAAGGTATACGAGGCGAGGAACCCGCGCGAGTTCGACCTTAGGTCGACCCGAGAGTTTCCTCCCTGAAAGGGTCCGACTAGGAGAATCTGCTTGTCCGCGGGAGGAGCATTCTCACTACCCCCATTGGTCTAGTTGTTTCCGCACCTACCCGGACTTACGCGAATCGAAGGGAAAGGAATCCGGAACTATGATAAGCCTGTTCACGTGGAGGGTACGGATCTTCTGTAAGACCTTCGTCTTCGAAATCGGGTCCGGTTCGAAGATTCCTTCGGCGACAAGACCCGAAGAAGAAATAGAAATAGAAGGATCGCCGGGGAAGCCGAGGCTGGCGAGGTTGCCTTCTGGAGGAAATTCCGGAGTTGCCGGAATATACACCGCTACCGGAATATACACCATTGCTGACTACATACCACTTTTGGGAGGAAGCGGAGTTCCATCCCCTCTCGCCGCGGAGGATGAGGAGAATGTTCGAAAGATTGCTGCCACATTACCACGGCCGCATACTACGACGATAGCCGCGAAAAAGAATCGGAACTACGCCGTTTGCTCATTGCGAGCTTTGGTAGAAAAGTTAGCAAGGAAGGAAAAGCGCCCAGTGTCGGAAATTCTACGAAGGATAGGACGGGTGCCGGTCGAATCCGTCTTGGGCCCCGAGTAGAACCCGCCGTCATGATAGAAAAGCCTAGCAAGAGAATGAAGGCTAGCCGCTTTGTCGTAGTATCGGGATTACGGATTAGGGAGGATACCACCTTCCGGCATTTGGCGAGACGAGACCATGCGGTCCTAGACCTGTCTGCTGCTAGAAGGATGGTGTGGCGTCCCACTACGGGGCGATTGAGGGCGAAACAACGGCCGAGAAGAAAGTCTCGCCGGGGAGGCTGGAATGCGAAGAAAGTCTTCTTGCGATGAAGGGGACTCGTGAAAAAAGGACCGGCGACCATCGCATGACAACCACGAATACACGAAAGCTCCACTAGAAGATGCCATGGAAAAGTTGAGAACGGAGCATCCGACGGTTGGCAAAAGAAGAGAAGAAAAGTTCGGAGATGAGATCGACTCATCGGAATTCATGGACAACGAATATGCGAGAAATCAACATGGTTGAGACACGAGCTTCATCATCTTCTCGAGGTGCTCCGCGGCGCGAAGAGAGGAGCCGGGCGATGAAGAGACGGCTTCGGGAAAAGGACGACACGATCGCTCGAATGGCGAAGAGGATGGAAGAGATGGCCATAGCTGCGGCCGCGCTCCGAAGTCGAAGTACGACCACATAGAGAGACACCCCCGAAGTCATTCACATCGTAGACGGAGGGAAGGAAATTACATCCGTCGATGGGGATGACCGAGTGAAAAAGGATACAACACGAAGTATGATCCTGAAAAGGATATCGAGAACTTGGTAGAGCGAGCGGAGTGCGAGAAGCCTCAGCACGATCGAAGAACGGGACATCCATTCGGACGGGTAGACCTTGCCGGAAGAATTCGACGGCTGTCCGATACGCCGAAGGCTTCGTACCACCTGCGATTTAAGACCTTCGACGGAGCAGGGAACCCCAGACGGCATGTTGCACACTTTCGTGCCGGTTGTTGCAATGCCGGCGGGAGCGATGCGCTACTCTTCCGACGAGTTCGTTAGCGATCCGTCGGGGATCGCCTTCGGCGGTATGCGGAGTTACCGACGGATGCGGTAAAGACATTCTCGGAGCTAGAGAGCCTCTTCATTAAGCGATTTGCGGAGCTCGGCACCACATCAGCTATAGGTGATTTAGTGGTAGAGAGACAAAGGCCGAATGAAACTCTAGTGGATTACATACTTCGATGGAGAAATTTAAGTATGAAGTGTGAACCACGAGCTGCAAGAACAACATGCGGTCGGCATCTTGCTTAAAAGCATTCACGGCCGATAGCACTTCTCCTCGAGGGATTCACTATTAAGACTTTTGAGAAGTTGTTAAGCAAGGCGGAAGCTTGCAAGAAGAGGTGAAGCAATTAAGTTTCTTGACAAGACGGACGACGAGAAGCCGGTGAAGACTTTCGAGAAGAAATCCGGGATCGTTGCGGCGGTTGACAAAGGCGAACAGCCGATGCTGAAATACCACCGAACGGCGCGGCAACCACAACAAAATTACCGGCAACCCGGTCCGGCTATCGGTCGTCTCCGCGAGTATGAACAACCGTCTCGTCCGCAACGTACATTGAGGAGCTTCGACGAGAGAATATCAGTTCAAAAATGAAGCGATGCAGAAGATGTTCCATAGCTTAATAAAAACTCCAGATTTCCGAGTTGCCGAGCCCAGACCGAGAGGAAGTCGACAAGAAAGGTGATCCTGACTTTTGCCCCTACCATCGGATGCTTGGGCACAAGATAGAAGAGCGCATTACCTTGAAAAGTTGGCTCGACGACAACCTTCGGAAAGGAAATATAACAATCCCGAAGGAGTACATGAAGGAACCCCGGAAAGGAGGTTCCGTCGATGTTATCTCAGCCGATCCCGTCATTCGATAGATCCCTATGCAGGCGACGATGGATGGACTACCGCTGGACGAGATCTTCGAAGAAGATTTTAGACAACATCCGAACCGCTTCGGTGCGAGCTTCGATTCGGAGTTCGAGACTCGTTAAGCCGGTGCTTATCACTTGCGATAGAAGAACCACCTCGACGGGAGACAATCGAAGAGAAGAAGAAAATTGACGAAGAAGAGGTGGCCAGAGATTCCTAAGGCTAGACTAGAGGTGCTTATCCTAGGATAGTTGTTTCGATTCGGGGGAGAAATCCCTCGAACCTCGATTTTGTATGATTATGCTGCTCACTTCGGTGGGATCATATAATGATAAGGGTGATGGCGTTGGCTACGTTTTGGTCGTTTCTAACGATTGCGTAATTAGCGACAATCCGGGCGTCGATTTCGATACCAACAACAATTCTCAAATCATACAAGATCTCGACGATCAAAATGACGAAGAAGGCATCCATCGAGGAGGCTACGAGAGTTCGACGAGCAACGGATCTATGCGTGAGTTTCGAGGAGCTCCGGTTACGATAGAGTTAGAGCCTTCGGATTTGGAAGATAATCCGGAAGAGCCGGTCATTCCGATTCGGGAGGAGACACGAGCAAACTCGATACTAGATTCGGAAGAAATTACGAAGTCGACATGAGAAGTGGAAAAGTTCACCTCCGAGAATGGGTCCAAAAGACGAAGGAAAGCGGTGGTTGTTCGAAGAACCAGCCCCGGCGGAAGAAATACCCGTTCGAGAAGAAGGCGAGACGCGGGAGAACAAAGTGGACTACAACGTGCTAGCCTCATCTTAGGAAACTACCGGCCCAGCGAGCATTTACGATGCTCTCATCTTATCGAAAGGAGATGAGAGAAGCTCGATCGAGGCCTTACTTGATCCGGAAATTTGCTTAGCTCGAATGGCGGAGATTCCTTAGATGAGGTTTGCTCGTTAAAGGAACGACGAGGTGTTACCTTCACGGACGATGACCTACTGCTTGGGACGGCGAGATCACGACCGACCATTGTACATTTCGATTACGATTGGGAAGTTTACGCTCTCCGAGTTTTGGTGGATCCGGGAGCATCGATCGATATAATGAGTCTTCGAACACTAGCATACTTGGAAATTGATGCTCGTGAGCTCGAGGCAGACAAAATGTTATTAAGAGGATTCGACCGAGAAAGGAGAAAGAGCCCTCGGGTCGATAACGCTGCGATGAAGACCGGTGATTTAGCGAAGACAACCGCGAAATTTCATATAATCGATTCGAAACGTCGTTCGACGCTCTCTTGGGCCGACCATGGATACATGAAAACGAGGATGGTACCATCATCTCTACACCGGTGCATCGAAGTACTACGATGGAGGGGAACGAGTGCATCAAAGGTGACTTACAACCATTCTCCGTACATGAGATTGGAGTCATGAAGATGCGGCTTATTATGCCTGCGAAGAAAACAATCTTCTCCGGAGATACCATAACAAATGAAGCAAAGAAAGTTCGAGACAACGAAGAACACTGAAGTTCTAGTCCAACGGTCACTCACCGCTCCCTTCGGAGAGATGGTGAAGGTTTCTCCACGACTCGCATCCGAGGTCGAGGGCGGGGACGAGGCCGTGGTAGAGACACTAGGACGATTGGACGAAGAAACCGGCCATCAATGTTGATTGGGAAGATAGTTACGAAGAGGAAAAAGAAATCGAGCGAGAAGCGGCAACGATAAGTCGAAAGAAGCCGCAATACAAGATCTCCCTCGAAGATGAAAAGAACGAAGAATACAAATCGATGTACGAGAAGATTAACCACTACGTACATACTTATGACCACTAACTCCGATCCATTCAATAAGATCGAGGGTATGGAGGTCGAAGAGGTACGTAGTGACGGTGCAAAGCCGATCAAATTCTACCGTGGTGCTTCTTCCTCCAAAGCGAAAATAATGTACAATTCGAAGATGTCACTTCATCGAGAATTAATGGAATTACCTTTTGAGTGGTACTCTCCTTGTGTTCGAAATTTAATTCAACGTGGTTTCTTACCTCGACGATGGACAAAAGGCCGATCACAACATTTTGAAAAGTTATGGAATAACTCGGTCGTCCTCCGATTCGAAGTATGGACTCGGATTCGGCACGGTAGGGTCGGTTGACGATGCGAATTTTGTTTAGTTGTCACTTGCAAATCCAGATAAGCGCATGGAAACTACGGACGAACTCGAAGATTTACAAATTGGAGACGCTCCACGAGATTCGAAGAAGAAATTAAATCCACGATAGATGAGTTAACGGAAGTTAACTTGGGTACTAGCGAAGAGCCTAGACCTACCTTTGTTAGCTCCTTACTCGATAAAGAAGACTCCGAAGAAATAATCGAGTTATTAATGGAATTTAAAGGCTTGTTTTGCTTGGAGCTACGATGAAATGCCGGGATTAGCCCCGGAGGTTGCGGTCCATAAGCTAGGAGTGGATCCTGCTACGTTCCGGTCGGACGAGGTCCCGAGAAGAATGCGTCTAGAAATCGAACAACAAGTCATAGCCGAAGTTAAAAAACTAATAGACGCTAAATTTGTCAGTGAAGAACAATACCCGAGCACAGTTAGCCTGATGTGGTGCCGGTCGGAAAGAAGAATGGTCGGATCGGAATTTGTGTAGACTTCGAGAGATTTAAACGAGGCATGTCCGAAAGATGAATTCCCTCTACCGATCCCGGAATTAATGATCGACATTGCTTCGACACATGAAATATTCTCGTTCATGGATGGATCTTCGGGATACAACCGGATAAAAATGGCTCCGAGAAGATGAAAAGCTTACGGCATTCGAACGCCGATCGGAGTATTTTCTTTACACGGTGATGCCATTCGGACTCGAAGAACGCGGGAGCGACCTACCAAAGAGCAATGACAAGAATTTTTGATGATCTCATCCACGATCGAGTCGAATGCTTACGTGGACGATGTCGTCATCGAAAGCAAAGTAAAGGAAAACCACTGTATGATTTGAGAATTGTTTTCGAACGATTAAGACAATTTAACCTTAAGATGAATCCCTTAAAATGCGCCTTCGGCGTCACCTCCGGGAAATTCTTAGGATTCGTTGTCAGACATCGTGGAATTGAAATCGATCCGGAGAAGATTAAAGCTATCTTAGAAATGCCGCCTCCCGAAACCTTAAAACAATTACGATCTTTTCGAGGAAGGCGGCATATCTTCGACGCTTTATCTCGAGCACTGTCGGGTAGGTGTCGGCCTTTCTCGGCACTAGTTAAAAAGGACGCCGAATTTATTTGGGAAGAGAAATGCCGAGAAGGCCTTCGAAGACATTAAACAATATTTAATGACACCTCCTGTCTTAGCGACCCCGACTCTCGGGTAGACCGGCGATACTTTACACCGCGGCTTTAGACGACTCTCTCGGAGCCTGTTGGCAGGGTCGATGATGAGGGTAAAGAAAATGCTCTTTACTACTTAAGCCGTCGTTTACTTCAGACGGAAGTAAGGTATCCCGCAATTGAAAAGCATTGTTTGGCCACGATCTTCGCCGCTCGAAAGCTCGGGCACTACATGCTTTCTCATAAGGTCGACTTGATTTCGAAGTTTAATCCATTGCGATACTTGATGACTCGTCCAACACTTTCCGGCGGACTTGCCGGATGGTCGATGATATTATTGCAATTCGATATAACTTTCGTGCCTCTGCGTGCTTAGTAAAGGGACAAATCTTAGCGGACTTCCTCGCGGCACACCCTTTGCGGCCGAATCTCCTCTCGATGACGATCCGCGAGATGAACAAATAATGAACCTAGAAGACCTTGACGATCGACGTTGGGAATTATATTTTGACGGAGCATCTTCGGCACACAAAGACGAAGAATCGCAAGTGATAGTGCCGGTAAGGCGGGAATCGGGCTAATCTTTATAACACCGGAGCGGGGGATGTTAAGATACTCCTGCCACTTGACGAACCGGTGTACGAACAACGAAGCGAGAATACGAAGCCCTCATAACGGGATTGGAATTAACCGTTCGAATGGGAATAACGGACATCGACATCTACGGGGATTCACGGTTAATCATTCGACGGATCGTCGGACGGTACGGAATTCTAAAGCGAAGACTCGAACAATACTTCCGGTATGCCATACGAGTGTTGGAACGGATTCCAAATGTGACGATCTACAAAATTCCTAGAAAAGAGAATGCTTTAGCGGATGCTTTAGCCCGTCTCGCAAAAGAATTTGCTGTTTGCAAGATGAATCGGTGGAAGTGTCGGTTCGCGGACGTCGAGTCCTATCACGGCTTGACATAGACATGATACACAAATCGGCGAAAGAAAAAGAATCGATTGCGGCGATGACGGAAAACACGAAAGATTGGCGACAACCATTGATAGACTACCTGCGAACGGGAAAGCTACCGGACGATAGGTCGCTGGCCCATCGGATCGAAAAGAACTCGTCTTACGCATTAATAAACAACACATTGTACGGAAGGTCTTTTGATCGAATGTGGCTAAGGTGCTTAAGCGGGTACGAGGCCGTGAAATTGTTAAAGAGGTGCATTCGGGACTGCGTGGCGCTCACCGGTCGGGTCCGAAGATGAAGATGAAAATTAAAAGACTAGGGTACTACGGCCCTCGATGATGACCGATCGCATGAAAATCGCCGAGATGTCATCGATGCCGAGTGCGCGGAGTGGTTCTACACCGGCCTCCGAATGTCTTGCACCGACAATTGCGTCGTGGCCGTTTGAATGTTGGGGCACGGATATAGTGGGTCCGATAGAACCACCATCTTCGAAAGGACATCGCTTTATTCTTGCGGCTACGGATTACTTTTCCGAGTGGGCGAGAGCGGTTCCACTTAGAGAAGTGAAAGCACACCGCGTCTTTGCGGTTTTCGAGAACCGAGTTGTCTACTTAGTTTCGGAGTGCCGCGCGGGATCATCTCGGATAATGGGTCGGCATTCGAAGCACACAAATCGACAATTTTGTCGGGAGACACGGAATCGGCTGGCGATACTCGACAATTTACTACCCGAGAGCGAACGGTCTTGCGAGGCTTTTAATAAAACTCTCGTTCGAATCTTAAAGAAAACCACGGACGATAATAAGAGAAATTGGCACGAGAAATTGTTAGAAGCCTTATGGGCCTACCGGACAACCTTCGGAACTCCTACTCGAAGCTACACCTTACGCTGCGGTGTATGGGTCCGAGGCGAGTGTTACCTTTAGAGGTTCGACTTCCTTCACTCGGAATTGCGGTTGCAAACAAGATCACGACGAAGAAAACGCCGGACTACGACTCGAAGAATTAGAAAGCTTGGAAGGGAAAAGACTTGCGGCGCAACGGAATTTAGAACTATACCGAGCTAAGATGGTTCGAGCCCATGACAAGCGGGTCGCCGGAGAACCTTGAAAGTTGGTGATTTAGTTCTCGTTCTCGAGAGACTATTCTTGCACACCGCGAGATAGGAGGAAAATTTGAACCCACTTGGGAAGGACCGTTTGTGGTTGAAGCGGTATACTCGGGAGGTTCTACCCGGCTAGTGAATTGCCGGGGAGAACGACATATGCTTCCGATCCGACGGACGATACTTGAAAAAGTATTACGTTACACGATGTTTCGAAGGAATGAATTCTTCATCCCTAAGAAACACGGGTGAAAGTGATTACTTATGATTGGGTCCGAACCCAAAAATAATAAAATGTGCTAAAATAAATAAATGATAATAAAGTTTTCCTCGTTTTCTTCTCCAAATCAAAGTCCCTTTTCTGATCTTATCCTACTTTATTCCTGATAAAATATAAGAATAATAAAAAATGTATCTTTAATAAACATTTTCTTAATGTTCTTGTTCTTAGTACGACCCCTGATCCTTTTCCTTGTCTTTTCGCAGGGAAATGTCGAACGGGCGGTTGGTCTTGAACTTTAAGAATGGCGTAAGCCTTGCACTCGATGAAAAGAGGGTGAAAGATGGAGCGATAATCGAGATTGACTCGGATTTCGCACCGGCGAGCCTACGATACGAGGAAAGTGGCCGGGTCCCGGTTAACGAGAAGAACTACCGGACGGAGCAGGTGATGAAAGTGGGTGGCCCAAGCCACCGATCCGACAACAAGAAAAGAAAGGCAAATGCGAAGAAGACAGAAAATGAAGTACGTAATCGCTACGGCGGAGGGCGGGCTTGTCGGCGCCGCGCCCGCGGAGATTCGAGAAGTTCGGAGAGCTACTCTCACGGCCGCGCAACGAAGAAATAAGAATCGCCGTATCAGTAAAATGTTAACAAAACTAGGCTGCGGACCGGCGCGACGAGACATTGCTAATGCCAACACTCACATTTCGAGGACACCGGTTCACCGGGAACTCGAAGAAAGGAGGCCGGCTCCTAGAATAACGAAAGAACCGGAGAAATCTCCGGAAGATCGAAGGAAGAAGGCTACCACGCCACCGGATAGAACCACCGGCGGTGCATGACCTTGTTGCGAAGCAACCCGGGGGATGTCCGACGGACATCATCCACGAGGAGCCGAGGTATGCGGGGGAACGTGAAGGGATTGAACCATATATCCCACAATATGTCACGAGGCCTCGCCATGCGCGGATCATTCGGAATACGAGCTGGAGAGGATGCGGAATGTTGAAAAGAAAACTTTCGAATACTTCGAGAGAATTAAAGGAAGAAGAATCAACATACTAGAAGGCCTCGAGCTACACACGAGCGTATTCTCGGAGTATGAACAACGAGCAAATCGTGGATTGTATCCGGGATTTGAAGAGAATGGGCCGAGCGAGGCCGCTTAAGGAAAACACATACTCGGAACCCGGAGGATGGATGCCGGGGAAAGGAAGAATCACGATACAATGCGGATGCTGCTACAACTTTGCTTGAAGATAGAAAAGGAAACCCACCGGGGATACTCCGTCATGGCCGAGTGGATCCGATGCCACTTAGTCATCGAGAGAATGGTAAAAAGATTAATAACATGGAGAGTGCTGCCGGCGGATTGCATACCCGATAGCTGCATTATCAACATCTACAAACGGGGTGACTGCATACCCCCACATATTGATCACCACGACTTCGTCGGACCTTTACTGCACGGTCTCTTTCTTGAATGAGTGCAACATCATGTTCGGATCGACCTCCGGATAGCGAGGCCGGGTGAGTTCGAGGCCGGTAAAGATACCTCTACCGGTGGGTTCCGTCATGATATTGCAAGGTAACGGAGCGAGATATCGCAAAGCATTGCATACCAGGGAGTGCCGAGTGGAGCGAATCTCGGTTACTTTCGGAAGGATGGACGACGGCAAAATACCTTACCATTTCCGACGGATCCGGAGTTAGAGAACCTCCGGCCTTACGAGTCGTGAGTTATATGGGAAATATCACACCTCCGATGTACATCCAGTCGGCATCCTTGCCAAGGATGGCTTGGAAGGTGATGTTATTGACCATGTACCTCACTTATTCGGACATGGATTTTTGACGGATGATTCTTTTGATGGATCAACAAAGATCATACACGATCCGTTTTGAGTCTACATGGATTGTATGAAATATATTCCGGATCGAGTTGTACGACTTATTTTCAACATGATTGGAATGAAAGTGACCATGTCGCGTTTTTGGCCTTCACCTCTTTTGTGCAAATTGATTGGGAAACGCCATTAAAGTTAAATGAACTTCGAACGAAAGAACGAGAAAAGAAAAAAAAGAGAATAAAAGAAAACTTTCTAAAAAAAATGCGAAAAATGACAAATACCAAGTTCACATGAACATTAAATAAACAACAAAATAAAATTTGAACCATTAAAAGACAAACGAAATCAACATGAATGGTAAATCGAATCACTTAAGCAAATTCTCGATCGAATCTCAAATTCCATCCTTCCAAACTTCGAATCTCAAATTCCATCCTTCCGAACTTCAAAATCAAATTCCATCCTTCCAAACTTCAAAATCAAATTCTCGATCGAATTCCAAATCCACTCTCGATCGAATTTCAAATTTGATCTTCCCAAATCTCAAATCAAATTCTCGATCGAAATCCAAATCCAATCTCGATCAAGTTTGAACTTGATCTTCCAAATTCAAATCGAATCTTAAATCGAGTTTCGATCGAGTTCGAACTCATCCTTCCAAATTTCCAAATTTCCAAATTCGATCTTTCCGGGCTTCGAGTCTCGATCAAATTCAAATTCGATCTCTATCGAATCTCGAATCCGATCTTCTAGATCTCGAATCAAATTCAAAACTTTTGGGTCGAGGATTTCACATCCAAGCGCTACTTGCTTTAGGATTCTTTTCTATTGCCTTTGAAATACATCGAAATCAAACTCTTTTGGGTCGAGGATTTTACATCAAGGTACCTTTGCTTTAGGATTCTCTTCTGTTGCCTTTGAAATACATCAAAATTCAAAACTTTTGGGTCGAGGATTTTACATCAAGGCTTGCTTGCTTTAGGATTCTCTTCTATTGCCTTTGAAATACATCGAAATTCAAAACTTTTGGGTCGAGGATTTTACATCAAAGCTGCCTTGCTTTAGGATTCTCTTCTGTTGCCTTTGAAATACATCAAAATTCAAAACTTTTGGGTCGAGGATTTTACATCCAAGACTGCATTGCCTTTAGGATTCTCTTCTATTGCCTTTGAAATACATCGAAATTCAAAACTTTTGGGTCGAGGATTTTACATCAAGGCTGCCTTCTTTAGGATTCTCTTCTATTGCACTTGAAATACATCAAAATTCAAAACTTTTGGGTCGAGGATTTTACATCCAAGCTGCACTTTGCTAGGATTCTCTTCTATTTCACTGAAATACATCGAAATTCAAATTTTTGGGTCGAGGATTTTACATCAAGGCTTGCCTTGCTAGGATTCTCTTCTGTTGCCTTTGAAATACATCAAAATTCAAACTTTTGGGTCGAGGATTTTACATCCAAGTACGCTATGCTTTAGGATTCTCTTCTATTGCCTTTGAAATACATCAAAATTCAACTTTTGGGTCGAGGATTTTACATCCAAGACTTGCCTTGCTTAGGATTCTCTTCTGTTGCATCGAAATACATCAAAATTCAACCTTTGGGTCGAGGATTTTACATCATAGACTGCATTACTTTGGGATCTTTTCCCTATCGCAATGAAATACATCAAATCGAATTCAAATTCTTGAGGTTAAGGATTTTACATCCAACACCACTTTGCTCTGAGATATCTTCTCATTGCAACGATTCAATCTAATCGATTCGATCTTCTTTCGAGGTTGGAGATGTTACATCTAAAACCTCAAAATCCTAATTTTCATTTCGAATCGAATCCCTCGAATTAATTTTGATGAAAACTCCGATCTAAATTGAAACTCGAACTAAAATTTAAACTCGCACATCAAAACATAAATTGAAACAAAATAAAGTCTAAATCAAAATTCCCCGAGTCATGTGATTTGGGATTTACCTCCTCTTCCTTTCCCGGCGAGAGTTCGAGAATCTCGGTTCCGAGAGATATACTTGACACTCCCCGTGGAAACTCTTCTACTTCATCCTAAGTTCGTCATTTGGACATACGTGTTGGTTTTGTTGATCGCTTCGGTCAGCACCGATACGCGCGGTGTGCTCCGTCGGCTCACCACACCTATTGGGGGTCCATTTGTTGACCTCATTTTTGATGAGGTCTTCCCTTCTTCTTTTAGTGCTTAGGATGCTAGCCTTAGGCTTTTCCTTTGACTATCTTAGAGGAGTAGAATTGGGACCCACCTTTTAGAAATTCCAAACATTTCTAAACTCCCTGCAAACTCCACAAATTTGACCATAGACCCCTAATCACCTAGAGGGTTGAAATCGAATGTGGAAGTTTAAAGGATGAGTTCTTATAGGGCTCTTTGGCACTTAGGGCTACCACAGGTGGCTCTGGTACGATGAGGGGCTGACTTACACACATTACACTTATACACTACACTTACACACTACATTTCCACACACTTCCTAAAACCACACCCATACCCAACTTGACCTCCGACTCGTGTAGGTGATTCGCATGGATGGTCCTTAACCCCTAAGCCGCTTGGTCAAGAGGGTTAGGAACAACATAGTGAATGCCTCAAATGAGTCCTCTCATGGATCATATTGGCTTGAAATGACTTCATGGCTCAACCAAAATGACTTATTTCCACTTACATCAACCCAATCTTCAATTTCCCAATTTTCGATTTTTGACCCCGGGACCCTACACTACTAAACCTACCAAAACCACTGAAATTACCAAATTTTTGCAAAATTTCCAAATTACCTAAAATTCTTCAAAATTATTCCCAAACATTTCTACACCACTCAAATTGACCATCTATATCCAAAAATACCAAAAAATTCCAAGAAAACCTCCCGATACCCTCCGAATACCCAAAATACCCTTCTTGACCCAAAAATCCAAAAATTCAGAAAATTCCCAGAAAATTCCAGAAAATCCTAAATATTCCCAATTTCATTTTGTCCAACTACACCATGGGCCAATTTTGTCAATTTACCCTACTTTTGTCGAAAACCCCCAAATTGACCCATTTTAACCCAGAAGTGAACCCGATGTTAAACCAAACCTATCCAATTGACCCCAATTTTGGTCCAATTCAATTCTAAACTTCAATTCAACATTCCTAATACTAATTTAGACCAAATCCAAGTCCAATTTGATTGACATTTGGATCCAATTCCACTTTTGACCTTAAGGCCAGTTTTTGACCTAAGCCCAAACCTAACCCAGAATGAACCCAAACCCCAAAAATCAAAGCCCAACCAAAGTCAAAACCTCTTTGAAACACTCCCATAAACACTTCTCAACAATAATTCTACATCAATTTCAACCCTAGCCTAACATTGGCCCGACTTGGCCCATTTGGACCTATATTGGCCCATTCACCAAAAGAATCCAAATCCAACCCAATTCAAGCCCAAACTACCCCAAATTTGCTTCAAGTTACTCATGACACATCCATGAGCTAAACCAACAATTATTTGACCCAACCTTTTACAAAAATTTTCATCCATGAACACATTCATAAACTTAAAAGCCCACTTCCCTTAAACCTTTCTAAAAGCCATTTCCTTGAAAATTCAAAAGCCCGAAATCTACCACTAAAGCCCACATGACATCTCCATTTGTCATCCATTTAATTAAATCCATTACCTAAGTCCTAAAATCACCATCAAATTATTCCAAATCAAGTTTCATACAAATTTCCATCAAAACATCCAAAATTCTTAAAACCCATTTTCATGAAATTGACCGAAGCTTTTCCCGAAGCCAAATGGAGCCGAGGATGAGCCATTCACAAGCCATATGAAGCCATGAAAGTTTGGCATGTGACCATGCCATTAATGGCAAAAGGAGGAGGTCCTTTAACCATCTCCTAAAAGTCATTAGCCTTAAGCATGTCTCCCTTAACCAAGATTTAATCCAAATATTCTTGGATAAGGACATCACCACCTCTTGACCGGCTAGCCTAGCTGATCTTCTCGGCCCAAGACCGGCCATGGGGAGGTGAACCCAACCCAAACCAATGGGTTGACCAATTTCAAGCCAAAATGACCCCCTCCCCATTCCATTTTAATTCGAACACTTTACACATGTCCGAGCCCGATTGACTTCACCATTGCCGAGCCACGACCTCCACGGTCGAGATGGTGACCCATGCCTGCTAGGCCAGCCGCTTGGATCGCCGGAAAACACCACACCGAGAGCTCACATGTGAGCCGACTTTGGAATTCCACCTTGTCGAGCTGCCCCATGCCCGATGGCCACCATGGTCGTTCTTCTCCTCACGGAAGCGGTCGATCCCGAGCCCCTAACTCCCCACAGGAGGCCTCCCGGCCGGCTCTGTTCAAACTCCACCCCTCTCGGCCATGAGAAGAGAAGCACAAACCTTGCCAAAACTGCGCCAAAATTGTTCCGGACCCTTCTCCACCCTTAGAGCACTTGATCCCCGGTGGAATTCCCCTGCCATTTCTCCTGCGAAGCTCGATTTCGGAGTTGAAATTCCACTCGAAAACCGGGACACTTCTCCACGGTGAGCCGATTCCCAAATTGATTGGCTCTACACCTTCACCGGACCGAGGGAAGGTGTCCACCATCAAAAGCCCATCTCCGAGGCCACCCGGTTGCTCCGGCCTCCGAGCTTTGTGATCGGGCTTGGTCGAAATCATATCCGGACAATTCACCGAGACCGGGAAACTTCATGCGGAGCTTGCTAGGACTCGATCGAAGGTGCAACAACTCTCGGATTGAAGCCACACTTCTACGAGCCAAGGTATGAGCTAACTCTTCATCCCGAGCTTCGAAGATTCTACGATTTCAAATGCCTTAGTTTCGATGCATGTTAGCCAGTATAGATGTGTTCGTCTCTTGAGACGAATCGCATAGAGCATAAGAACATAAAAATCCATTGAGAATCGAGTGAGATCTTAGGGATTTAGTGTGGACGGCTCTCGGGTGAGAACACTTGGGGACGATGAACGGATGCCGTCCATTCGATACACGCGCGGACGAACGGCTCGGATGGCGTCGGACCGGAAACGGTGCGAGAACCGCGGGGCCCGGGCTGCCGACTCGGATGGCGGCGCCCGATCACGGCGCGACACGTACCCCTTCGGAGCTGCCGATGTTTCGTCGGCGCCGCGTGGATAAGTAGATAATTAGGGTATTTAATGTATTTATTAAATATCGAAACTTCAAAAATCCATATCTTTGTGTAGAAAAATCATAAAAATAAAATAAAAATACCCTCTTGCTCGGTGAACGAGAGGAGAATAATGTGGAAAAGAAATCACTTAATTTCATCAAGTATTTTATTTTTTATAATTTATTTACTCTCTGCATTGTTTTAATTCTCCATGCATGCATATAATTCACCATGGCATGAGACCATAGGGCTTTTGAAGCCTGCGAACTTGGGAACATTCCACTGAATTTTCCAAGGTCGGAGGTCATCTCGTGAAAAGTTATTTATTTTTCAAATGCATGTTCTTGTTTTGAGTATTTTAATTCCAAAAATTAGCATGTTGTGAAATAAATTCTAGGAAAATTTGGTGATGTTCCTTATGACCGAGAGAACCACTAGGAAAAATAGGTTTTGACTTAGTTCATTCAAAACAACCCTAATTGACTTAAACACCCAAAATAGGTCTTTAATTAATTAGAGTTAACCAGGTATTAAATTGACTTGAAATCAATTCTCCACTGATCTTTAGGATCAGGGGAACCCACCATAAAAATTTGAAGTCGATTGGACTTGGTTAGCCCCATTAATTGGGTTGATTAAGTCGACTTAGCCATTTTAAACTTTAAAAATTCATAACTTTTAAAATACTTTTCAAAAATTCACCAAATTGGTTTTGGAGCCTCTCGATATCAGGGGAACCTAAGAAAATTAAAATTTCAATTTTCTAAAAAAGTTGATTTTTAATAATATTTTAATATTTTTAATAATTAAAAAATAATAAAAATCACAAAAATAATAAAATTCACCAAAATGTCACATTTTGAATTTTAATCACTTAGGAACAAATCCCACATTTTTCCTAGGTCTATTTAGTGAGATATTGAATTTTAAAGCCCTAAGGTAATTTTAAAAATTAAAAAAATGTATTTTCTAGTATTTTCACTAAAATAATTATAATAAATCATAGAAAAATCAGAAAATTGCAAAATTTGTTTCTCTGGTTTCTTTGATATCAGAGAGATTTTTGAAAAATATAAAATCCATTTTTCAACATCTATTTTATTTTTAAATTGATTAACACTCCAAAACTCAAAATAATTATAATAAAAATAATATAATTCAAAAAATCACCAAAATTGGTCCAAGTGCTTCTCTGGTCATTAGGAATGTCCCCTAATTTTCTTAAGGACAGAAACTTTCCTTTGGTCATGTTATCAAATTTTCCTTGAAAATCTCTATTTTCCACCCAAAATAATTATATAAATAAATTAAATACAGAAAAATCACATTTTCTCCTCTCATGTCTTTATTGACATATGAGTGAAGTCACATAAAAATTTCAAGTTCATTTAAGTTCAATTTAGTGAGTTATGAAATTATTAAGCTTAAGGGGTAAAATGGTAATTAAACTTTTAACCCTTAATTAAAACTTTAGGTTTAATAAAAATCAACAAGTAAAATATTTGATCTTAATCTGGTTTGGATGATTGAAATTTAAATAATTAAAGGGTAGAAACCCATTAAACAATTTTTAAATGATTAAACTTTAATTAAATAATGGATTAAATTTGGAAGAATAATAAAATTGGAATTATTAAAATAGGGATATTTATTAGGAAGAGATTTATTCTTTAATTTAGAAATCCCTAAACTAATTATATCATTAATACTCAATTTTTAATTAAAATGATAACTCAAATTTAAAATATTAAAAGACTTAATTAAATTATTAAACTCTTTTGAAATTTCAATTAAAATCAAAAATAAAATAAATTAAAGATAAATTAAATTAAAATTAAATTAAATTTAATAATTAAATTAAATTAAGACAAATTAAATTAAATTAAATTAAAATTAAATCAAATTAAATTAAATAATTAAACTAAATTAAATAATTAAATTAAATTAAATTAAATCAAATTAAATTAAATTAAATAAAACAATTAAAATTAAATTAAATTAAATTAAATTTAATAATTAAATTAAATTAAAATTTAATAATTAAATTAAATTAAATTAAATAATTAAATTAAATTAAATTAAATTAATTAAATTAAATCGAAATTAAATTAATTAAATTAAATTAAATAATTAAATTAAATTAAATCAAATCAAATTAATTAAATACCAAATCAAATTAAATTGAACTATGTTAAATTAAATCAAACTCAATTAAATTAAATTAAATTAAATATAAAACAACTTGAACACTATTCCAAATTTAAACCCTTTAACTTAAATCAAATCATTTGAATACCAATTTACCTTGAAAGTTTTAGTTATCATAACTCCTAAAACGAACATTAAATGAAATGTTACTTCACTTATAGGATATTCAAATGTCCTAGTTCATTGAGCAAGATAACGATAAAACTTGAAATTCTTGGACGATTAATTCATTTGTATAATTAAATTCATTTGGACTTAAAACAATCACTAGAAATATTGAAAAGATGTTTAAGATTCCTCTTAAGCACTTCCTCAATATGATAGGACATTTATAAGAACAATTGGGTTTAAGCTATTCTTTGATGAAGAAAATCGTCTTCGAACCAAAACACGAAGAACCTGAGACGTCATAGGAAATGACTAGGTATAGGATTAGGAATTTGGTAGAAAACCATAACCCTTCCCTTAGCTTTACTCAGGAACTTGCTTAAATATTCTAATTGTGTTTTAAGTGCGGCTTGGGATGACGGGAAGACCCTCCGGGTACGCTTTTATTTTTATTGCAATTTACTTTCTTGCAATTTACATTATTGCGATTTATTTAATCGCATCGCACTTACTTTTTCTTGCATGATAAACAATCGTTGCATGAAAACCCACACCTTTAGGATAGACCCTAAAAGCTGAAACCAAAACTAAGTTAAAAGTCATTGCAAGATAAAATTCACCGCCACGACATTTCGAAAATATAAAACAACTCGAAATTTAATCACAAACGGAACACAAAACTACAATTGCAACTAAATTAAAACGTCACTATTGGATGATCGGGAATACCTCGGATGATGTAACCTACGTGTTGCTAACGAGATTTCCACGGTCTAAATGAAAGTGTGGAACTCATTCGGTTGAGTTTAGCAAATTCATACGGACTAAGTGAATCCGATAAAAATAATGATGCCGGAAGGATGGAGCCGTGGGATCTTAGCCGGTGTCGTTATAATCAACTTTAAGATTTGTTTTAATTAAAATACAAAACACTTGGAAATTAAGACTTCTCTAAACCAAAACACTTTTCTCATCCCCTGATTTATGGCTTCTAAAACTAAACCTCTGCAACAACAAGGAGCTTGGAGCATGGTGGGCAGCACGGCCATCGTCGTCAGCAAAACTTGAACCTATTTCAGCAAAACTTTCCTAGAATTAAATAACCAAGCCATAGGACTTCGAGGTAGTTTGCACTAGTGCAACATAAATCCTCAACCTTTTCGTTAGGCACTTGCATAATCATTTTATGCAAATTAAGCCCTAACTAGGTCTTAGGATTCCGAGGTAGTCGTCCGATACGACAATAAACCCTCACATCTTCTAGAGTTTATTTGTTTGATTTTATCATACAAATATAAGCCCTAATTAATTAAAATTAGCGAGATTGAAATACTAAATAAACATTAGGACTTTCCTAAATCCAAGCCAAACAATAGGATAGTCGGGAAATTACGAAGTTCACTTCGAATCGGTGATTTCTCCTACCTTTCTTCCTTTGGATTCACAAAATAAAATGTTCCAAAATTTGATCCATTCCCTATTGAAACTCCAAAATTCGATCTTTGAAAACCTTAAACTGCGAAATTCTTGAGAGCGGAATTATTAATTATTATCGAGAGTTTTCTTAAGTGATTCCAGTCACTTAAGATGTAATTAACTATAGGGGCTTGCCCTTATAGGGAATTTTAAAGAACCTGGAGTAATATAAACCACTGTTTAATACTTTCATATTAAACGAGGGAATTTGTCGGCTTATAAAATTGGTTCGCGGACCAAACGGATGTCACAAAACTTCTAGTTTATTTGATCGAGCCCCACCATCGAGCGGTGTGTACATCCTTAGGGATAGATACACGGTTTGTGGTGCGGTGCTCGTTTATATAAACTATTTGGAATGTGAGATCGGTTTAATCTCATATCTTAAAACTTTCAAATTTAAAAAATTATTTTCAAAGCCAAATACTACTTTCTAAATTATATATATATTTAAATCAAATTTAAAATTTAAATTCGCCGACAACTTCTGTTAGGCGACCTCTTTTCAAAAATAAAACACACAAACCTAAAAATATGCCGACAGATGTTTACACTTTTTCCGTTCCTGTTCTTCCAAGATCCAGTACCGTTAGTCAGATAAGCAATAATCATATCCAAATCTCCCTCAGATGGTGATAATCCAGAATAATAACACTCAATAGTATGTGGCAGACCATAAAATATGTTGATTCTTTCTGGACTAAATCCTACTCAGATTCCTCTGACAAAGACTTCATAATCCTCGGCATCTAGAAAATTTACATAAAATTCTTGAACATTCGGGATAACAGCAACAACAGTAAAATAACAGAATCGTTGCCAGTTGTGCGCAACAATAGTGTTTTCGATCATTTCTCTAGGATGATAAAAACTTCGTTCAGAAATGAACTTTCTAGACGTCGCAAATTCATGAAAGAAAAAATGCGCAGCCGCAGTAGAAAATTTGCTGCTATCAAAGTTATCTCGTGCCTTCCCGCGTTTAGATTTTGAACCCATCTAAACGTGAAAGAAAACAAGAACAAATTTAGGAATCAAAGATTTAAACTCTTTTTAAGTTTATAAAACTTAAAATAAGTTTAGAAATCCAAAGAAATCACTAAAAATCAAATATTTTTTTCAAAATTTTCGGTTCTTAGCAAAACTTAGGGAAATCTATGGTGAAAATCGAAAATAAATGGTTTAAATTGTAGATCTGACCTTGAGACGAAGAAATCGAGTGGTTTCGCGCTCAAATCTTTGATGTTTTAACCTCAAAAATGGATCTAGAGGATGTCTTTTTGCGAAAATGGGGAAGAAGATAAAGCTTAGGCGTCAAAAATGGCTTTTAGGGGTTATTTAAGTAAATTTTCGGGTACATGCCGAACTCGCGCTTAGGCGCCGAATTCTGGCGCCTAGGCGCCACACTCGCCTTTCACAAAATTTTTTTTTTAAATTTATTTTTCCACCAAAATTCATAAATTCAACTTCCAATTATTCATATCAGAGTAGAGCTTCAGTTTCTAACTTCCACAACATTTTTCAAAAATTTATAAAAATTAAATATTAAATCCACCAATCAAACATAAGATTTCAATCAAACTTACTAATTTCCATTTAAAATCTTCGATATTAATTTAATACATTCCAGAAAAGTACTACATTTGATTCAAGTTCCTAATACACACTCAAACATAACAATTTCAAAGCAAAAAATAACACACATTGAACATGAAAGCAAATACACAAACAAACACAATCGATTCTCTAAATCGATACAACGACCCAACAACCATAATAACTATCTCATTACCAGAATATTCTAATCTTCACAAGGGAAATTGTGTATTCCACTTGGAAAGAATACTAACGCTCTCGGGAAATCCGTAGCCGTCTTTCCGTCAATCCATTTGTTCTTCGCATGAATTTCAACTTGAGCATCTTGATAAGCCGCAAAATGATCAAATTGAAGTTTCATTTGCCATTCTAGATTTTCAACTTGATGAAACATCTCATGAAGGCGATCTTCAATTCTTTTAAAATCTTCTTCAAACTTATCCAAACGACTAAAAATTTTCTCTAAACTTACAGCGATGAAACCATTGAAGTAGGGTTGAGGATCCCTTGAGACTTTGTCCCTAGCCTCTTCTCAATGATTTCTTCTTTCCATTTCTTCAAAAATTTCTCAAATCTCTCAAGAATGAATTGTAAGGGATGTAATTTTAATTGCTTGATGGTTAGGGAAGAAGATGGGTTGATTTAAAGGGGAAAATCGTGTAAAAAACTGAAAATTTTTTGTTTTTGCACGACCCAGTAACTGTGGCGCTTAGGCGCCGAATCTGGCGCCAATGCGCCGAATCTGGCGCCTAGGCGCCGGACCTATTGACACATAGTTAATTCTGGCGCTTAGGCACCGAATTCTGGCGCTTAGGCGCCGAATTCTGGCGCTTAGGCGCCGAATTCTGGCGCCTAGGCGCCGGAACTATGTTCAACTCCCTTTCGCGTAATCGTGAAATTTTCAAAATTTTGTTCTCCAAGATAGGTAAATTATACTAGTAAGAGTA
>JAKZJZ010001275.1:0-29402 GCA_022702705.1 Papilionanthe hookeriana x Papilionanthe teres
GGCAGTTGTTGCCTATCCAATTCAGGCAATTATTATCAACCCAAATTTTATGTAATTATTGTCTACCAAAGTTCAGGCAGCTGTTACCTTCCCAAATTCAAGTTGTTATTGACTACCTAAATTCATGCCGTTATATCTTTCCAAATTTAGAATGTGGTGGTGGTAGTGATTTGGGAATGATAATAGCTGGATGATAGTATTTCGACATCTGCATAGGTCCTGTGATAATGATCTAACACTATGCTGACCTGAAAATAGAGCGTCAATATGGTGGTGGTCCGTCAACAGTGGTTTGACAATAGTGGTGTACCATGATGGCGGTAGTGTTCGAGAAGTAGTAATGCAATGGTGGCAGCAGTGCCAGTAGGGTGACAATAGTCTATGATGGTGATGAATACATAAAAAATGGTCTATATGGCGGTGGTGATCTAAAGATGGTTATTTGGTGATAAGGATAATGTACCACAACAATGATGGTTATTGGGTGTCAGTGATATGACATTGAGAAAATCATGAGATAATGATCTTTTGAAGATAATAGTGTACTACCATAATGGTGACTGTTGGGCCTCGTTGACGGTTAAGAGATGATCTAGTGATGACGATGGTGTATCACAACAGTAGTGATAATTAGGAAAAACCAATCTAAATATTGTCGGCATATTTTTTAGGTTATGTGTTTTATTTTGAAAAGGGGTCGCCTAACAGAAGTTGTCGGCGAATTTTAAATATAGATATAATTTAGAAAGTAATATTTGATTTTGAAAATAATTTTAAATTTGAAGATTTTAAGATATGAAATCAAACAGAAATTATGTCGGCATATTTTTAGGTTATGTGTTTTATTTTGAAAAGGGGTCGCCTAACAGAATTTAAATTATGTCGGCATATTTTTAGGTTATGTGTTTTATTTTGACCTCATTTTTGATGAGGTCTTCTCTTCTTCTCTTTAGTACTTAGGATCTAGCCTTAGGCTTTTCCTTTGACTATCTTAGAGGACTAGAATTGGGACCCACCTTTTAGAAATTCAAACCATTTCTTAACTCCCCGCAAACTCCACAAACTCGACTATAGACCCCTAATCACCTAGAGGGTTGAAATCAAATGTGGAAGTTTAAAGGATGAGTTCCTATAGGACTCTTTGCCTTAGGACTCGCCCTGGTGGCTCTGGTCCTGTGAAGGGCCGACTCACACATACACTACACCTATGCACTACACTTTCACACACCTCCTAAAATCACACCCATACCTGACTTGACTTCCCGACTCATGTAGGTGATTCACATGGATGGTCCTTAACCCCTAAGCCCTCGGCTAGAGGTTAGGAACAACATGGCGAATGCCTCAAATGAGTCCCTTCATGGCTCATGTGGGCTTGATATGGCTTCATGGCTCAACAAAAGATGTTTTCATTTCACTTACATCCACCTAATCTTCAATTTTCCAAATTTTCAATTTTTGACCCCCGGACCCTACACCCACCAACCCTACCAAATGCCCTTGAAACTACCCAAATTTCTCAAAAATTTCCAAATTACCCAAAATTCCTCAAAACCATTCCTAAACATTTCCACATCACTCAAATTGACCATTCCTAGCCAAAAATACCAAAAATTCCAAGAATACCCTCCCAATACCTTCCAAATACCCAAAATACCCCTTTTAACCCAAAAATCCAAAAATTCAGAAAATTCCCAGAAAATTCCAGAAAATCCCAAATATTCCCAATTTCATTTTGTTCAACTACACCATGGGCCAATTTTGTCAGTTTACCCCACTTTTGTCAAAACCCCCACTTGACCCATTTTAACCCAAAGTAAACCCAATGTCAAACCAAGCCTACCCAATTGATCCAAATTTTGGTCCAATTCGATTCTAAACTGCAATTCAACATCCCAAACACCAATCTAGACCAAAGCCAAGCTTAATTTGATTGAAATTTGGGTCCAATTTCACTTTTGGCCTTAAAGCCCAATTTGGACCTATGACCCAAACCTAACCCAAACTCACCCAATTCAACTCCAATTAACCCCCAAGTCTTTTCCAAACCTTCCTTAACATCCCCATGAACAAAACACTAACATGATTTGCCCAAAACTTTGATCCAAACCCCACTCAAATTCAACCCAAAGCTAAAAGGCCCATTTCGACCTAAACCCAAACCTAGCCCAAATGAGCCCAAACCCCAAAATCAAAACCCAACCAAAGCCAAAACCTCTTTGAAACACTCCCATAAACATTTCCCAACATTAATTTCACATCAACTTCAACTCTAGCCCAACTTTGGCCCATGGTAGCCCATTTTGGCCCACTTTAGCCCACTTACCAATTAAACCCAAATTCAAACCAATTCAAACCCAAATCACTTCAAACTTGTCTCAAATCACTCATGACACATCCTTAAACTAAACCCAACATTTATTTGGCATGGCCCTTTGCAAAATTTTCATCTAAAAGCCCACTTCTAAAAGACATTCAAAGGCCCATTCCAAACCAAACTCAAAAGCCCAAGCCCATCCTAAAGCCCACATTACAATCTCATCTCATCCTCACTTAGTTAAAATCATTCCTAAGTCCTAAATCAGCAATCAAATCTTTCTAAACAAAGCCATATGACAAACCATCCAAATTTTACACCAAATGTCCAAAATTCTTAAAACCCATTTTCATGAAATCGACTAAACTTTTCCCTAAGCCAAAGACAAGCCATGCAAGCCATGGACAAGCCACATGAAGCCATGGAGAGTTTGACATGTGATCAAGCCATTAATGGAAAAAGGAGGACCCCCTTTCCTAATCCTTCTTAAGCCTTTTTTACCTTAAGCATGTCACACTCTAAACCATGCTTTGCCACCTAATCCATGGATGGAGACTTCACCACTCCATGCGCACTCGACCTAACCGATCCTCTCAATCCCAAAATCGATGCCATGGGGAGGTGCACCCAACCCAAACCAATGGGTTGACCAAATTGAAGCTAAAATAGCCCCTTCCCCTTTCTACTTTGATCGAACCACTTTACACATGTCAAACCTCAATCGAATACACCAAACCCCCGCCCCGACCCACCCGAACAAGATGGTGACCAAGCTCCGGCCGGCCACCACTGTGCCGCCGGAAAACACCATGGCCGAAACCTCGGGAGGAGCCAAACTTTGGAATTCTCCTCGCCGAGCCGCCCCATGTCTAATGGTCACCATGGCCGTTCTTCTCCTCACCGCAGCACTCGATCCCAAGCCCTAACTCCCCCGGGAGGCCCTCCAGCCCATGCCTATTTAAACACCACCCCCTCACGGCCATGAGAGGAGAGTCGCACAAACCTCGCCAAAACTCGCCAAAATTGTTCCGTACCCCTCCTCATACACGTAGAACTTGATCCCCGATGAGATCCCCTCGCCATTTCTTCTCCGCGAGCTCAATTTCGCAGTCGAAATCCAAGCCCAAAACCAGGACACTTCCCCACAGATGAACCAATCCCCAAATCGATCGGTCCTACACCTTCACCGTACCGAGGGAAGGTGTCCACCAACAAAAGCCCCATCTCCGAGCCACCCGAGCTTGCTCCGTACTCCAAGCTTCGTGATCACCGTGGTCGAAGTTCAACCTGTACAATTCACTGCACCGTGAGACTTCATCCGGAGCTCGCCGAGATCCAATCGAAGGTGCAACAACTCTCGCATCGAAGCTTCACTTCTCTGAGCAAAGGTATGAGCTAATTCTTCATCCCGAGCTTCTGGAGATTCTCCATTTCAAATGCCTTAATTTCAATGCATGATTACCGTATGGATGTGTTCGTCTCTTCAAGACGAATCCATAGAGCATAAGAACACGAAAATCCATCGAGAATCGAGTAAGTTCCTGTGGTTGGAGTGTGGACGGCCACGGATCACACCCGCCATGCGACGATGAACGGATGCCGTCCATTTAATACACGCGCGGACGGACGGCTCGGATGGCGTCGGACCGTGAGACGCGTACGAGAACCGCGGGACCCGGCCGCCGACTCGCATGGCGGCGTCGAATGGGAGCGCGCCACGCGGCATTTCGGAGCCGCCGAGGTCGACGCGGCGCCGCGTGGATAAGTAGATAAATAGGAATATTTTCTATTTATTTAATTCCCGTAACTTTAAAAATCCATATCTTTGTGTAGAAAAATCACAAAAATAAAATAAAAATACCCTCTCGCTTCAGCTGAACAAAGGAGAATAATGTGAAAAGAAATTAATTAATTTTGTCCAAGTATTTTATTTTTAATTAATTATTTACTCCCCGCATTGTTTTAATTCTCCATGCATGTATACAATTCACCATGGCATGAGACTATAGGGCTTTGAAGCCTCCGAACTTAGGGACATTCCCCGAATTTTCCAAGGTCGAGGCCATCTCTCGTGAAAAGTTATCGATTTTTCAAATGCATGTTGTCTGATTTAAGTATTTTAATTTCAAAAATTAGCATGTTGTGAAATAAATTCTAGGAAAATTTGGTGATGTTCCTTATGACCAGAGAACCCTAGGAAAAATAGGATTTGAGTTAATTCACTTAAATTAACCCTAATCGGCTCAAACACCCAAAATAGACCCCTAACTAATTAGAGTTAACCATAGATCAAATTGACTTGAAATCAATTCTCCACTGACCTTTAGGATCAGAGGAACCCACCATAAAAATTTGAGGTCAATTGGACTTGGTTAGCCCCACTAATCGGGTCGATTAAGCCACTTAGCCATTTTAAACTTTAAAAATTCATAACTTTCAAAATATCTTTCAAAAATTCACCAAATTGGTTTTGGAGTCTCTCTGATATCAGGGGAGTTTAAGAAAATTAAAATTTCAATTTTCTAAAAAAGTTGATTTTTAATATTATTTTAATATTTTTAATAATTAAAAAATAATAAAAATCACAAAAATAATAAAATTCACCAAAATGTTATATTTTAAATTTTAATCACTTAGGAACAGGTCCCATATTTTTCCTAGGTCTATTTAGTGAGATATTAATTTTTAAAGCTCTAGGGTAATTTTAAAATAAAAAAATATATTTTCTAGCATTTTCATCAAAATAATTATAATAAATCAAAGAAAAATCAGAAAATTGCAAAGTTTGGTTCTCTGGAATCCTTGATATCAGAGAGAATTTTAAAAATTATAAAATTTATTTTTCAACATTTATTTTATTTTTAAATTAATTAATACTCCAGAAGTTAAAATAATTCTAATAAATAAAATATAATTCAAAAAATTACAAAATTTGGTCCAAGTGGTCCTCTGGTCATTAGGAATGTCCCCTAATTTTCTTAAGGACAGAAACTTTCCCTTGGTCATGTTATTGAATTTTCCTTGGAAATTTCTCTTTTCTACAAAAAATAATTATATAAATAAATTAAATACAGAAAAATCACATTTTCTCCTCTCATGTCTTTATTGACATATGAGTGAAGTCTCATAAAAATTTCAAGTTCATTTGAGTTCAACTTAGTGAGTTATGAAATTATTGAGGCTTAAAGGGCAAAATGGTAATTAAAATTTTAACCCTTAATTAAAACTTTAGGTTTAATAAAAAATTAACAAGTAAAATATTTGATCCTAATCTGATTTGGATGATTGAAATTTAATAATTAAAGGGTAGAAACCCATTAAACAATTTAAAATGATTAAACTTTAATTAAATAATTAATTGAATTCGTAAGGATAATAAATTTGGAATTATTAAAATAGGGATATTATTAGGAAGAGATTTATTCTTTAATTTAAAAATCCCTAAATTAATCATCTCATTAATACTCAACTCTTAATTAAAATGATAACTCAAATTTAAAATATTAAAAGACTTAACCATTAAATAAAAATTAAATCATTAAACTCTTTCAAAAATTTTCAATTAAATTAAATTAAATTAAGATTAAAAGTTGCATTAAATTAAATTAAAATTAAGTTAAATTAAATAAACAAATTAAATTAAATTAAATGAATTAAATACATTAAATTAAATAAATAAATAAAATTAAATTAAATTAAATTAAATAAAATTAAATTAAATTAAATTAAATTAAATTAAATTAAATTAAATTAAATTAAATTAAATTAAAAATTAAATTAAATTAAATTAAAATTAAATTAAATTAAATTAAGAAATTAAATCAAATAAATTAAATTGAATTAAATTAAATCAAATCAAATTAAATTAAATAAATTAAATTAAAATAAATTAAATTAAAATAAATTAAGTTAAATTAAATAACATCACTTAAGACATAAACCTAAAATAATTCGAACACTATTCCAAACTTAAATCATTAATTTGAACTTAAATTTAATCACAAACTATTAAATATTATTTCGCTCTTAGAGCTTTTATTATCATAACTCCTAAATGTAATATCAAATGAAGTCGACACTTCACTTATAAGGATATTCAAACATCCTAACTCACCGAGCAAGTTAACAAAACTTGAAAACCTCTGACGATCGATTCATTTATATAATTAAATTCTCTCGGACTTAAAACAATCCTAGAAATATCGAAAAGATGCTTAAGATTCTTCTTAAGACTTCCTCAATATGATAGGATATTTACAAGAACAATCGAACTTAATTGTTCTTTCGATGAAGAAAATCGTCTTCAAACTAAAAACACAAAGAACCTGGACGTCATAGGAAATGACTAGCTATAGGATTAGGAACTTGGTAGAAAACCATAAACCTTTTCCCTTAGCTTTACCTAGGAACTCGCTTAAATATTCTAACTATGTTTTAAGTGCAACTTCGGAATGACTGGAAGACCCTCCGGTACGCTTTTATTTTATTGCAATTTATTTTATCGCAATTTATTTAATCGCATCGCACTTATTTTTCTTGCATGGTAAACAACAATTGCATGAAAACCGACACCTTTAGGACATAAACCAAAACCGAAACCCAAAATTAAAATAAAAGACACTACAAGATAAAATTCACCTCCACAACATTTCAAAATATAAGACAACTCAAAATTTAATCACAAACGTAACACAAAACTACAACTACAACTAAATTAAAACGTCTCATCGAATGATCGGGAATACCTCGGATGATGTAACCCACGTGTTGCTAACGGGATTTCCTACTGTCTAAATGAAAGTGCGGAACTCATTTAGTTGAGTTTAGCAAATTCATCCGGACTAAGTGAATTCGATGAAAATAACTGTGCCGGGATGACGGAACCGCGGGATCTTAATCTGGTTCGTTTAATCAACTTTAAGATCCGTTTTAATTAAAACACAAAAAACACTTGGAAATTAAGACTTCTCTAAACCGAACACTTCTCTCACCTCCCGATTTATGATTTCTAAAACTAAACCTCCGCAACAACAAGGAGCTCGGAGTATGGTGGGCAAGACGGCCATCGTCGTCGCAAAAACTCGAACCCACATCAACAAAACTTTCTTAGAGTTAAATAAACAAAGCCATAGGACTTCGAGGTAGTTTCGCCTAGTGCAACATAAATCCTCAATTCTTCGTTAGGCATTTGCATCGCAAATTAAGCCCTAACCGGCCTTAGGATTCCGAGGTAGCCGTCCGATACGACATAAACCCTCATATCTTCTGTGCAATTTGTATGATTCTATCATATAAATATAAGCCCTAATTAACTAAAATTGGCAAGATTAAAACATTAGATAAACATTAGGACTTTCCTAAATCCAAGCCAAACAATAGGATAGTCGGGAAATTACCGAAGTCCGCTTCGAATCCGTAATTTCTCCTACCTTTCTTCCTTTGAATTCCCAAAATAAAAATGTTCCAAATTTGATCCATTCCCTATTGAAATTCCAAAATTCAACCCCTCGAAAACTTAAACTTCGAAATTCTTGAGAGCAGACATTATCGATTATTATCGAGAGTTTTCTTAGGTGATTCCCATCACTTAAGATGTAATTAACTATGTGGGCTTCGCTCTTATAGGGAACTTTAAGAACCTGAGTAATATAAACCCCGTTTAATAGTTTCATATTAAGCAGGGAATTTGTCGGCTTATAAAATTGGTTCGCGTACCAAACGGATGTCACAGACCTTTCTAGTTTATTTAATCGAGCCCCATTATCAAGCAAAGTGTGTCTATTCTTCGGGATAGATACACTGGCTTCATGGTGCGGCGCTCGTTTATATAAACTATTCGGGATGTGAGATCAGTTTGATTTCATATCTTAAAATTTTCAAATTCAAAATTATTTTCAAAATCAAATACTATTTTTCAAATTATTTATTTAAATCAAATTAAAATTCGCCGACAATTTTTATAGGCGACTCTCTTTTCAAAAATACAAACACATAACCTAAAAATATGCCGACATATTTCTGGCGACTCCGCTGGGGACTAGTTCCTCTCTCCATCTTAATCAAATAATTCTGCTTTCAAAAATCGGTAGTTTATCCATATCCCTTGTGGGTCAAACTACCCTTCCTTCCGTTGGGATACTATGTTCATTTCTATCTCGAACAAGTATAACCAACATTCTCTCGGATTTAGGAGCCACCGTTTAGTACACCCCTAGCACGCAGAGGTTCCGAGATCCTTTTACCTCATTTCTGAGGTGGGGTGGACCCCCAATAGGTGTTAGTTTAGGAGTGATCCTTCGGGTCGAGAAGTCTTGCTTAAGACTCTCTCTTTTCCTTTCCAACTCCGATTCAGATTCCTTACCTTCTCTACACCTTTGAACACTCCGTTCTAAATAAACAAACCCTTTAATAAGTGATTCCTTTTTATAAATACATGAACATGAATGAGTTCGGACTCTTTTCAATTCCTTTCTTTTCGTCCTAAAGAAAAGAAGCATAATTTGGGACCGACAACCGAATCTACCCCGCGAAATGGAAGCCCCGAAACCGATTTTCTCCTTCACCAATGGATCGGACCTCGCCGTCTATAAGGATGAGTCGCCCGACAATGGAATCATCCGATTTGGACAAGGATTTGAAAACACGAACGTCAAGATCACCGACGTCTCCCTCTTCGCACCGATGAACAAGGTATCCGAAGCCGAGGAGCCGCCGCTCGAGTTCAACCTCAGGTCGACCCAAGAATTCCCTCCTCCGCAAAGGATCCCGACTAAGAGGAATACCGCCGTCCGCAGAGGACCGGTTCTTACTACCCCCACTCGGTCTAGTTGTTTCGCACCTACCCCGACTTTCGCCAAATCAAAGGGGAAAGAAATCCGTAATTATGATGGACCCGTTACCATGGAGGGTACGGATCTTCCCGTAAGACCTTCGTTTTCGAAATCGGGTCCGAGCTTCAAAGATTCCGTCACCGACAAGGACCCAAAGAAGAAACGAAGTAGAAGGATCGCTAGAGAAGCCGTAGCCGCCGAAATCGCTTTCCTGGAGGAAATTCCGTAACCGCGTAATATACACCGCCGCCCGAATACATACCACTCTTGGGAGGAAGCGTGTTTCATCCCCTCTCCGCCGCAGAAGATGAAGAAAATATTCGCAAGATTGCCGCCACATTACCACAGACCCGCATATTACAACGATACCGCAAGAAAAGAACTAGAACTACGCCGTTTCGCTCGACCGCAAACTTTGGTGAAAAGTTATCAAAGAAGGAAAACCGCCCCGTATCGAAATTCTACGAAGGATAGGGCGGGTGCCGCCTCAAATCCCGTCTCGGGCCCCGAGTAGAACCCGCCATCATGACGTAAAAGCCAAGTAAAAGAATGAAGACTAGTCCGCCCGTTGTCGTCTCGTGATTACATGACTAGGGAGGATACCACCTTCCAAAGCATTTGGCCGACTGCACCATCCGGTCCTAGCACCTTCCGCTACTCGAAGGATGGTATGGCGTCCCACTACCGGGCAAGCTGAGATCGAAACAGACAGCTCGAGAAAGAAAGTCTCGCCAGAGACTCGAATCCGAAGAAAGTGCTACCGCGATGAAGGGGACTCGTGAGAAGGGGACCCGCAACTATCGCACGACAACCACGAAGACACACAGAAAGCCCCGCTAGAAGATGCCATGGAAAAGCTGAGAACCGATATCCGACGGTCGGCAAAAGAAAGAGAGGAAAAGTTCGGAGACGAGATCGATTCATCGAATTTATGGACGACGAATACGCGAAATCAACATGGCCGAGACACGAGCTTCATCGCCTCGCAAGGTGCTCCCGCAGCACCGCAGAGAGAGGAGCCGAACCGATGAGAAGACAGCCTTCAAGAGAAAGACGACACGATCGCTCAAATGGCGAAAAGGATGGAAGAGATGGCCGTAGCTCCGGCCACTCTCCGCAGTCAAGTACAACCACAAAGGGAAACACCCCTGCAGGTCATTCACATCGTAGACGGAGGAAAGGAGATTACGTCCGTCAATGGGGATGATCACCGAAAAAGGATACAACACAAAGTATGATTCCCGAAAAGGATATCAAGAACTTGGTAGAACGAACAGTGCGAGAAGCCTTAGCACAATCAAAGAGCGGGACATCCATTCGGACGGGTAGACCTTACCCCGAAGAATTCGACGCTGTCCAATACCCGAAAGGCTTCGTACCACCTCTCGTTTAAGACCTTCGATGGAACCGGAACCCTCGACAAAGATGTAGCACACTTTCGTGCCGCTTGTTGCAATGCCGGCGGGAGCGATGCATTACTCTTCCGACAGCTCGTCAGCAGTCTGTCAGGAATCGCCTTCGACTGGTATGCAGAATTACCAAACGGTTCGGTTAAGACATTCTCAGAGCTAGAGAACCTCTTCATCAAGCGATTCGCCGGAGCTCAGCACCACATCACTATAGGTGATTTAGTGGTAGAGAAGCAGAAGCCGAATGAGACTTTGGTGGATTACATACTTCGATGGAGGAACTTAAGTATGAAGTGTGAACCACAACTGCAAGAACAGCATGCAGTCGGCATTTTGCTAAAAAGCATCCACGGCCCGATAGCACTTCTCCTCAAGGGATTTACTATTAAGACTTTCGAGAAGTTGTTAAGCAAGGCCGGAAGCTTGCAAGAAGAGGCGAAGCAATTAAGTTTCACCGACTCAGACGGACAAACAAAAGCCTCGTAAAGACTTTTGAAAAGAAATCCGGATCGTTGCAGCTAGCTGACAAAGGCAAGCAACCGATGCAAATACCACCGTAACGGCCGCAAAGAACTACAACAGAATTACCAAGCAACCCCGACCCAGACTATCGACTCATCTCCGCAAGATGAACAACCGTCTCGTCCGCAACGTACATTAAGAGAGCTTTTGAGCAGAGAGTATCCGTTCAAGAATGAGGCAATGGCTTGAAAATGTTCCGCAACTCGATGAAGACTCCGGATTTCCACTGCCGCGAGCCTAAAAGACCGCAGGAAGTCAACAAGAAGGGTGATCCCAACTTTCGCCCTTACCACCGGATGCTTGGACACAAAATAGAAGATTGCATTACCTTCAAAAGTCGGCTCAATGACAACCTCGCGGAAAGGGAATATAACGATCCCGAAGGAGTACATGAAGGAACCCCGTAAAGGAGGTTCCGTCAATGTTATCTCGATCGATCCCATCATTCCGATAGATCCCTATACGACCGACGATGGATGGACTACCGCTCGGACGAGGTCTTCGAAAAGATTTTAGACAAAGCATCCGTACCGCTTCGGTGCGAGCTTCAATTCGGAGTTTGAAACCCGTTAAGCCGGTACTATCACTTGCGATAGAAGAACCACCTCAACAGAGACGATCGAAGAAAAGAAGAAAATTGACGAAGAAGAGAAGACCGAGGCACCTAAGGTTGGACTAGGGGCCGCTTATCCTAGATAGTTGCCTCCGATTCGGGGAGAAATCCCTCGAACCCTCGACTCGTATGATTATCCGCTCACTTCGGTGGGATCATATAATGATAAGGGTGATGGCGTTGGCTACGTTTGACTCGTTTCTAACGATTACGTAACTAACGATAATCCGGATATCGATTTCGATACCAACGACAATTCTCAAATCATACACGATCTCGACAAGCAAAATAATGAAGAAGACATCCATCAAGGAGGCTACGAGAGTTCAACAAGCAACGAATCTATCTCGCGAGTTTCGAGGAGCTCCAAATCACGATAGAATTAGAGCCTTCGTACTCGAAGCTAATCCGAAGAGCCCGTCATTCCGATTCAAGAAGAGACACCGGCGAGCTCAACAATAGATTCGAAGAAATTACGAAGTCAACTTAAGGAGTGGGAAAGTTCTACCTCCGAGAATGGGTCCAAAGGACAAAGGAAAGGTGTGGTTGTTCGAGAAGAACCAACCCCTGCAGAAGAAATACCCATTCGAGAAGAAGCGAGAGACACATGAAAACAAAGTGGACTACAACGTGCTAGCCCATCTTAGGAAACTACCACCACAACCGAGCATCTATGACGCTCTCATCTTATCAAAGGAGATGAGAGAAGCTCGATCAAGGCCTTACTTGATCCAGTAAATTTGCTTAGTTCAAATGGCCGGAGAGTCCTCAGATGAGGTTTGCTCGTTAAAGGAACAACAGGTGTTACCTTCACTGGACGATGACCTACTACTTGGGATGCCAGATCACAACCGACCGTTGTACATTTCGCCTACAATCGGAAAATTTACACTCTCCGCAGTATTGGTGGATCCAGGAGCATCAATCAATATAATGAATCTTCGAACGCTAAGCATACTTGGAAATTGATGCCCGCGAGCTCGAGGCGGACAAAATGTTATTAAGAGGATTCAACCGTAAAGGAGAAAGAGCCCTCGGCTCGATAACGCCACCGATGAAGACCGGTGACTTAGCAAAGACAACCGCGAAATTTCACATAATTGATTCGAAACATCGTTCAACGCTCTACTCGGGCCGACCATGGATACATGAAAACAGGATGGTACCATCATCTCTACATCGTTGCATCAAGTACTACGATGGAGGGGAACAAGGTGCATCAAAGGTGACTTACAACCATTCTCCGTACATGAAATTGGAATCCACGAGGATGCAGACTTTATTATGCACCGCCGAAGAAAACGATCTTCTCCAGCAGATACTATAACAAATGAAGCAAAGAAAGTTCGGGACAACGAAGAACCCGAAGTTCTAGTCCAACAGCTCACTCACCACTCCCTTACGGCGAGATGGTGAAGGTTTCTCCACAACTCGCATCCGAGGTCGAGGCCGGGGACGAGGTCGTGGTAGAGACATTAGGACAACTGGACGGAGGAAACCAACCATTAATGTCGATCGGGAAGATAGTTCCGAAGAAGAAAAAGAAATCAAACAAGAAGCAGCGACAATAAGTCGAAGAAGCCGCAATTCGAATCCCTCTCGAAGATGAAAGAAACGAAGAATATAAATCGATGTACGAGAAGATTAACCACTATGTACATACTATGACCCCGACCCCGATCCATTCTAATAAGATCAAGGGTATGGAGGTCAAAGAGGTACGTAGCGGTAGTGCAAAACCAATCAAATTCTACCGTGGTGCTTCTTCCTCCAAAACCGAAAATAATGTACACTCAAGATGCTACTTCATCGAATTAATGGAATTGCCTTTCGAGTGGTACTCTCCCCGTGTTCAAAATTTAATTCAACGTGGTTTCTTACCCCGACAAGTGGACAAAAGGTCAATCACAACGTTTTGAAAATTTATGGAATAACTCCGGTCGTCCACCCAACTCAAAGCATGGTCTCGGATTCGGCACAGCAGATCAGCTTGATGATACCGAATTTTGCTTGGTTGTCACTTGCGAATCTAACGAAAACCGCATGGAAACTACGACGAACTCGAAGATTTGCAAATCGGAGACGCTCCACCGAATTCGAAGAAGAAATCAAATCTACAATAGATGAGTTAATGAAGTTAACTTAGGTACTAGGCGAAGAGCTCGTACCTACCTTTGTTAGCTCTTTACTCAATAAAGAAGACTCCAAAGAAATAATCAAGTTATTAATGGAATTCAAAGACTGTTTTGCTTCGGAGCTACGATGAGATGCCGTGTTTAGCTCCGGAGGTCGCAATCCATAAACTAGGAGTGGACCCTACTTCGTTCCGACCGTACAAGGTCCTGTAAGAATGCGTCTAGAAATCGAACAACAAGTCATAGCCGAGGTTAAAAAGTTAATAGACGCTAAATTTGTCCGTGAAGAACAATACCCGACTTGGTTAGCCAACGTGGTACCAACGAGAAGAAGAATGGTCGATCGTAATTTGTGTGGATTTCGCAGATTTAAACAAGGCATGTCCAAAAGATGAATTTCCTCTACCGATCCTGTAATTAATGATCGACATCGCTTCAACACACGAAATATTCTCATTCATGGATGGATCTTCGTGATACAACCAAATAAAAATGGCTCCAGAAGATGAAAAGCTTACAGCATTCGAACGCCGATCGGAGTATTTTGCTACACAAAGGATGCCATTCGGATCGAAGAACGCAGGAGCGACCTACCAAAGAGCAATGACAAGAATTTTTGATGATCTCATCCACAATCAAGTCGAATGCTACGTGGACGATGTGGTCATCAAAAGCAAAGTAAAGGACAACCATTTGTATGATTCGAGAATTGTTTTCGAACGATTAAGACAATTTAACCTTAAGATGAATCCCTTAAAATGCGCCTTCGGCGTCACTCTCCGGAAATTCTTAGGATTCGTTGTCCGACATCGTGGAATTGAAATCGATCCGGAAAAGATTAAAGCTATCTTAGAAATGCCGCCTCCCAAAACCTTAAAACAACTACGATCTTTTCAAGGGAAGCCGGCATATCTTCGACGCTTTATCTCAAACCCGTCAGTAGGTGTCAGCCTTTCTCGGCACTAGTTAAAAAGGACGCCAAATTTATTCGGGAAGAGAAATGCCGAAGGCCTTCGAGGACATTAAACAATACTTAATGACACCTCCTGTCTTAGCAGCTCCTGGCCTCGTGTAGACCGCTAATGCTTTATACCGCGGCTTTAGACGACTCTCTCTGAGTCCTCGTTAACTCTGTGTCAATGATGAGGGTAAAGAAAATGCTCTTTACTACTTAAGCCGTCGTGCTATCGCCGACGGAAATAAGGTATCCCGCAATTGAAAAGCATTGTTTGGCCCCGATCTTCGCCGCTCAAAAGCTCGTGCATTACATGCTTTCTCATAAGGTCAACCCGATCTCGAAGTTTAATCCGTTGCAATACTCGATGACTCGTCCAACGCTTTCCGGCAGTACTCGCCGATGGTCAATGATATTATTGCAATTTGATATAACTTTCGCGCCTCTTCGTGCCGTAAAGGGACAAGCCCTAGCGGACTTTCTCGCAAGACACCCTTTCGCCGCGTGAATCTCCTCTCAACGACGACTTGCCGGATGAACAAATAATGAACCTAGAAGACCTCGATGATCGACATTGGGAATTATATTTCGACGGAGCATCTTCAAGACATAAAGACGAAGAATCGCAAGTGATAGTGCCCTGTAAGGCAGAATCGGGCTAATCTTTATAACACCGAGCGGGGGATGTTAAGATACTCCTACCACTCGACGTAACCGTGTACAAACAACGAAGCGTAATACGAAGCCCTCATAACGGACCGGAATTAACCATTCAAATGGGGATAACAGACATCAACATCTACGGAGATTCAGCGTTAATCATTCAACGTATCACGGACAATACAAAATTTTAAAACCAAGACTCGAGCAATACTTCCAAGTATGCCATACAAATTGCTGAATGCATTCCAAATGTGACAATCTACAAAATTCCTGAAAAGAAAACGCTCTAATGGATGCGCTAGCTCGTCTCGCAAAAGAATTTGCTCGTTTGCAAGATGAATCAGTGGAAGTGTCGCTCACTGACGCCGTGTCCTATCACAGCTCGACATCGACACGATACACAACCGAAAAGGAAGAAGAATCAATCGCAGCAGAGGATGTAAAAACACGTAAGATCGACGACATACCATTGATCGATTACTTGCAAACAAAGGGAAACTACCGGACGATAGGTCGTTAGCCCATCGCATCAAGAAAAGAACTCGTCCTACGCACTAATAAACAATACATTATACAGAAGGTCTTTTCGATCAAATGCGGCTAAGGTGCCTAAGCGGGTCCGAAGCCCGTGAAATTGTTAAAGAGGTGCATTCGAGACTCCGTGGCGCTCACCAGCTCGGTCCAAAGATGAAAATGAAAATTAAAAGACTAGTGGTACTACCGGCCCTCGATGATGACCGACCGCATGAAAATCGCCAAGAGCCGTCACCAGCTGCCAAGTGCACGGAAGTGGTTCTACACCAACCTCCAAATGTGCTACATCCGACAATCGCATCGTGGCCGTTCGAATGTCGGGGCACTGATATAGTGGGTCCAATAGAACCGCCGTCGTCGAAAGGACATCGCTTCATTCTTGCAGCCTACAGCATTACTTTTCCAAGTGGGCAGAGGCAGCTCCACTAAGAGAAGTGAAAGCACATCACGTGCTACAATTTTTCAAGAACCAAGTTGTCTACCGTTTCGGGGTGCCGCGCAGATCATCTCGTATAATCGGTCAGCATTCGAAGCACACAAATCAACAATTTTGTCGGAGACACGGAATCGACCGGCGATATTCAACAATTTACTACCCAAGAGCAAACGGCCTAGCCGAGGCTTTTAATAAAACTCTCGTTCAAATTTTCAAGAAAACTTTGGATGACAACAAGAGAAATTGGCACGAGAAGTTGTTAGAAGTCTTATGGGCCTACCGGACAACCTTCAGAACTCCTACGCAAGCTACACCTTACGCTCTGGTGTATGGGTCCGAGGCGAAGGTTACCTTTAGAGGTTCAAACCTCCCTTCACTCGTAATCGTAGCTTGCAAATAAACTCACAACGAAGAGAACGCCAAATTACGACTCGAAGAATTAGAAAGCCCGGAAGGGAAAAGACTTGCAGCAGCAACGAATTTAGAATTATACCAAGCTAAGATGATTCGAGCTCATGATAAACCGGTCCGCCCAAGAACCTTCAAAGTCGGTGATTTAGTTCTCGTTCTCAAAAGACCTATTCTCGCACACCGCAAGATAGGAGGAAAATTTGAACCCACTGGGAAGGACCGTTTCGTGGTCGAAGCAAGATACTCGTGGAGGTTCCTACCAGCCTAGTGAATTGCTGGGGAGAACGACATATGCTTCCGATCAACGGACGATACTTGAAAAAGTATTACGCTACCTGATGTTTCGAAGGAATGAACTTTCCATCCCTAGAAGCACGGGTGAAGTGATTACTTATGACTGGGTCCGAACCCAAAAATGACAAAAATGTGCTAAAATAAATAAAATCCTGATAATAAAGTTTTCCTTGTTTTCTTTTTCAAATCAAATCTCAATCAAATTTCAAATTCGATCTTCCAAATCTTAAATCAAATTCTCAATCAAATTTCGAATCCAATCTCGATCAAATTTCAAATGTGATCTTCCAAATTTCAAATCAAATCCTCAATCAAATTTCAACCGAGTTCAAACTCATCATTTCAAATTTCAAATTTCAAATTCAATCTTTCCAAATTTCAAATCTCAGTCAAATTTCAAATCTCAAATTCAATCTTTCCAAATTTCAAATCTCAGTCAAATTTCAAATCTCAAATTCAATCTTTCCAAATTTCAAATCTCATGTCAAATTTCAAATCTCAAATTCGATCTTTCCGGATCTCACACCAAACAATACATCAATTCAAACTTTTGGGTCGAGGATTTTACATCCAAGACTGCACTGCTTTAGGATTCTCTTCCTATTGCACTGAAATACATCAATTCAAACTTTGGGTCGAGGATTTTACATCCGAGACCGCACCGCTTTAGGATTCTCTTCCTATCGCACCGAAATACATCAAATTCAAACTTTCGGGTCGAGGATTTTACATCCAAGACCGCACCGCTTTAGGATTCTCTTCCTATCGCACCGAAATACATCAAATTCAAACTTTCGGGTCGAGGATTTTACATCCGAGACCGCACCGCTTTAGGATTCTCTTCCTATCGCACCGAAATACATCAAATTCAAACTTTTGGGTCGAGGATTTTACATCCAAGACCGCACCGCTTTAGGATTCTCTTCCTATCGCACCGAAATACATCAATTCAAACTTTGGGTCGAGGATTTTACATCCAAGACTCGCACCGCTTTAGGATTCTCTTCCTATTGCACCGAAATACATCAATTCAAACTTTTGGGTCGAGGATTTTACATCCGAGACCGCACCGCTTTAGGATTCTCTTCCTATTGCACCGAAATACATCAATTCAAACTTTTGGGTCGAGGATTTTACATCCAAGACCGCACCGCCTTAGGATTCCTCTCCTATCGCACCGAAATACATCAATTCAAACTTTTGGGTCGAGGATTTCACATCCAAGACCGCACTCGCTTAGGATTCTCTTCCTATCGCACCGAAATACATCAATTCAAACTTTTGGGTCGAGGATTTTACATCCGAGACCGCATCGCCTTAGGATTCTCTTCCTACCGCACCGAAATACATCAAATTCAAACTTTTGGGTCGAGGATTTCACATCCAAGACCGCACTCGCTTTAGGATTCTCTTCCTATCGCACCGAAATACATCAAATTCAAACCTTTGGGTCGAGGATTTTACATCCAAGACCGCACCGCTTTAGGATTCTCTTCCTATCGCACCGAAATACATCAAATTCAAACTTTTGGGTCGAGGATTTTACATCCAAGACCGCATCGCTTTAGGATTCTCTTCCTATCGCACCGAAATACATCAAATTCAAACTCTTGGGTCGAGGATTTTACATCCAAGACCGCACCGCTTTAGGATTCTCTTCCTATCGCACCGAAATACATCAATTCAAACTCTTGGGTCGAGGATTTTACATCCAAGACCGCATCGCTTTAGGATTCTCTTCCTATCGCACCGAAATACATCAAATTCAAACTTTCGGGTCGAGGATTTTACATCCAAGACCGCACCGCTTTAGGATTCTTTTCCTATCGCACCGAAATACATCAAATCAAACTCTCGAGGTTAAGGATTTTACATCCAATACCACATTACTCCGAGATCTTTCCTCATTGTAATGATCCGATCTAATCGATTCGATCTTCTTTTGGGGTCGAAGATGTTACATCTAAAACTTCAAAATTCCAATTTTCATTTCAAATCAAATCCCTTCAAATTAATCTCGACAAACCTCAATCTAAATTGAAACTCCAAATTGAAATCTAAACTCACGACATCATGACTTGAACATGAAATAAAATAAAGTCTAAATCGAAATTCTCCCGCATCATGTGATTTGGATTTTACCTCCTTTTCCTTTCCCGCCGAGAGTTCAAGAATCTCCGTTCTCGGAGATATACTCGACACTCCCCAGCTGAAGCTCTTCTACTTCGTCCTAAGTTTGTTACTTGGACATCCGTGTTGGTTTTGTTGATCGCTTCGGTCAACACCAATACGCGCGGTGTGCTCCGTCACTCACCACACCTATCGGGGTCCATTTGTCGACCTCATTTTCGATGAGGTCTTCTCTTCTTCTCTTTAGTACTTAGGATCTAGCCTTAGACTTTTCCTTCGACTATCTTAGAAGACTAGAATTGGGACCCACCTTTTAGAAATTCAAACCATTTCTTAACTCCCGCAAACTCCACAAACTCGACTATAGACCCCTAATCACCTAGAGGGTTGAAATCAAATGTGGAAGTTTAAAGGATGAGTTCCTATGGACTCTTCGGCCTTAGGATCGCCCAGGTGGCCTAGTCCGATGAAAGGGCCGACTTACACATACACTACACCTATGCACTACACTTTCACACACCTCCTAAAACACACCCTTACCCGACTTAACTTCCCGACTCATGTAGGTGATTCACATGGATGGTCCTTAACCCCTAAGCCCCGGCTAAGCAGGGTTAGGAACAACACTGGTGAATGCCTCAAATGAGTCCCTTCATGGCTCATGTGGGCTTGATATGGCTTCATGGCTCAACAAAAGATGATTTCATTTCACTTACATCCACCCAATCTTCAATTTTCCAAATTTTCAATTTTTGACCCCCGGGACCCTACACCCACCAACCCTGCCCAAAGCCCCGAATAGCCCAAATTTCTCAAAAAGTTTCCAAATTACCCAAAATTCCTCCAAAACCAATCCTAAACATTCCCACATCACTCAAACTGATCATTCCATATCCAAAAATATCAAAAATTCCAAAAATACCCCCCAATACCCTCCAAATACCCAAAATGCCCCTCTTAACCCAAAAATCCAAAAATTCAGAAAATTCCCAGAAAATCCCAGAAATCCCAAATATTCCCAATTTCATTTTGTTCAACTACACCATGGGCCAATTTTGTCAATTTACCCCACTTTTGTCGAAATCCCCAATTCGACCCATTTTAACCCAAAGTAAACCCAATGTCAAACCAAACCTACCCAATTGATCCAAATCCTGGTCCAATTCGATTCTAAACTGCAATTCAACATCCCCAACACCAATCTAGACCAAATACAAGCCTAATTTGATTGGCATTGGGATCCAATTTCACTTTTGGCCTTAAAGCCCAATTTGGACCTATGACCCAAACCTAACCCAAACTCACCCAATTCAACTCCAATTAACCCCAAATCTTTTCTAAACCTTCCTTGACATCCCCATAAACAAAATACTAACATGATTTGCCCAAAACTTTGATCCAAACCCCACTCAAATTCAACCCAAAATCAAAAGGCCCAATTTTGACCTAAACCTAAACCTAGCCCAAATGAGCCCAAACCCCAAAATCAAAACCCAACCAAAGCCAAAACCTCTTTGAAACACTCCCATAAACATTTCCCAACATTAATTTCACATCAACTTCAACTCTAGCCCAACTTTGGCCCATGGTAGCCCATTTTGGCCCACTTTAGCCTCTTTACCAATAAAGCCCATATTCAACCCAATTCAAACCCAAATCACACCAAATTGACTCCAAACCACTCATGACACATCCCTAAACCAAACTCAACAATTTTTGGCCCAATATCTTTACAAAATTTCTATCCATAAATTCATTTTCAAACCTAAAAGCCCACTTCCCTTAAACACCTTCTAAAAGCCCATTTCCATTCAAAATTCAAAGGCCCAAAATCAGTCCCAAAGCCCATATGACATTTCCCCTCATCATACTTTCAATTAAACTCAATACCTAAGTCCTAAATTCATCAATTGGATCTGTTCCAAATTAAAGCCATCATGACAAACCATCCAATCTTACCAAAATGTCCAAAAGTCACAAAACCCATCTTCATGAAATCGACTAAACTTTTCCCTAAGCCACAGCGAGCCATGCATGAGCCATTCACAAGCCATAGGAAGCCATGAAAGTTTGGCATGTGACCATACCATTAATGGTAAAAGGAGGGGCTCCTTTCCTAACCTTTCATTAAGCCTTTTTACCTTAAGCATGTCACACTCTAAACCATGCTTTGCCACCTAATCCTTGGATTGAGACTCCACCATCTCTCTTGGTCGACCCAACCGATCCTCTCAGCCCAAAATCGGGCCATGGGGAGGTGCACCCAACCCAAACCAATGGGTTGACCAAATTGAAGCCAAAATGACCTCTTCCCCATTCCACTTTAATTCAACCACTTTACACATGGCAATAGCCAATCGATTGCACAAACCTCTAACCCCGACCCACCCGGACACGAGGGTGACCCATGCTGCCGGCCGCCGCCACTGGATCGCCGGAAAACACCATGGCCGAGACCTCGGGAGGAGCCAAACTTTGGAATTCCATCTTGCCGAGCCGCCCCATGCCTAGTGGTCACCATGGCCGTTCTTCTCATGCCAAGAGCAAGCTCGATCCCAGCCCTCAACTCCCCCGGGAGAGCCTCCACCATGCCTATTTAAACCCCTCACCTTCTCGGCCATGAGAGGAGAGTTGAACCGAACCTTGCCGAAACTCGCCAAAATTGTTCCGTACTCCTCCTCACACACAGAGCACTTGATCCCCAGTGAGATCCCCCTGCCATTTCTTCTCTGCGAGCTCAATTTCGCAGTCGAAATTTCAAGCCCAAAACCAGGACACTTCTCCACAGTGAGCCAATCCCCAAATCGATTGGTCCTACACCTTGCACCGTGCCAGGGGAAGGTGTCCACCAGCAAAAGCCCCATCTCCGAGTCACCCGGCTTGTTCCGTACTCCAAAGGTTCGTGATCAGCCTGTGGTGGAAATCACACCTAGAGCGATTCACCGCATCCCAGAGACTTCATCCCGAGCCTCCGCATCTCCAACCGAACGTGCCAAGCATCTCCGATCGAAGCTTCACCTCTCGCGAGCTAAGGTATGAGTTAATTCTTCATCCCGAGCTTCGGAGATTCTCCATTTCAAATGCCTTAATTTCAATGCATGATAACCGTATAGATGTGTTCGTCTCTTCAAGACGAATCCATAGAAGCATAAGAACACGAAAATCCATCGAGTATCGAGTGAGATATTAAGGATTTAGTGTGGACGGCTCACGGGTCAGCACACGTCGTGGACGATGAACGGATGCCGTTCATTTAATACACGCGCGGACGGACGGCCGAGATCGCGTCGGACCGGAAGACGGAGCGATGAACGGCGGGTCCCGGAGCGCCGACTCGGATGGCGGCGTCGAATGGGAGCGCGCCGCGCGTGCATTCGGAGTCGCCGAGGTCGACGCGGCGCCGCGTGGATAAATAGAAAAATAGGAATATTTTCCTATTTATTTAATTCCCTAAACTTTGAAAATTCATATCTCTGTGTAGAAAAATCACAAAAATAAAATAAAAATACCCTCTCGCTCGGTGAACAGAGGAGAATAATGTGGAAAGAAATCATTCAATTTTGTCAAGTATCTTATTTTTAATTAATTATTTACTCCCTGCATTGTTTTAATTCTCCATGCATGTCATATAATTCACCATGGCATGAGACCATAGGGCTTTTAAGCCTCTGAACTTCGGGAACATTCCCCGAATTTTCCAAAGTCAGAGGTCATCCCTATGGAGAGTTATTGATTTTTCAAATGCATGTTGCTGTTTTAAATATTTTAATTTCAAAAATTAGCATGTTGTGAAATAAATTCTAGGAAAATTTGGTGATGTTCCTGATGACCAGAGAACCCTAGGAAAAATAGGACTCGAGTTAATTCACTTAAGATTAACCCTAATTGGCTTAAACATCCAAAATAGACCCCTAATTAATTAGAGTTAACCATAAATCAAATTGACTTGAAATCAATTCTCCACTGACCTTTAGGATCAGAGGAACCCACCATAAAAATTTGAGGTCAATTGGACTTGGTTAGCCCCACTAATTGGGGTAATTAAGCCACTTAGCCATTTTAAACTTTAAAAATTCATAACTTTCAAAATATCTTTCAAAAATTCACCAAATTGGTTTTGGAGTCTCTCTGATATCAGGGGAGTTTAAGAAAATTAAAATTTCAATTTTCTAAAAAAGTTGATTTTTAATATTATTTTAACATTTTTAATAATTAAAAAATAATAAAAATCACAAAAATAATAAAATTCACTAAAATGTTATATTTTAAATTTTAATCACTTAGGAACAAGTCCCATATTTTTCCTAGGTCTATTTAGTGAGATATTAATTTTTAAAGCTCTAGGGTAATTTTAAAATTAAAAAAATATATTTTCTAGCATTTTCACCAAAATAATTATAATAAATCAAAGAAAAATCAGAAAATTGTAAAGTTTGGTTCTCTGGAATCCTTGATATCAGAGAGAATTTTAAAAATTATAAAATTTATTTTTCAACATTTATTTTATTTTTAAATTAATTAATACTCCAGAATTTAAAATAATTCTAATAAATAAAATATAATTCAAAAAATTACAAAATTTGGTCCAAGTGGTCCTCTGGTCATTAGGAATGTCCCCTAATTTTCTTAAGGACAGAAACTTTCCCTTGGTCATGTTATTGAATTTTCCTTGGAAATTTCTCTTTTCTACAAAAAATAATTATATAAATAAATTAAATACAGAGAAATCACATTTTCTCCTCTCATGTCTTTATTGACATATGAGTGAAGTCTCATAAAAATTTCAAGTTCATTTGAGTTCAATTTAGTGAGTTATGAAATTATTAGGCTTAAAGGGCAAAATGGTAATTAAAATTTTAATCCTTAATTAAGACTTTAGGTTTAATAAAAAAATTAACAAGTAAAATATTTGATCCTAATCTGATTTGGATGATTGAAATTTAATAATTAAAGGGTAGAAACTCATTAAGCAATTTAAAATGATTAAACTTTAATTAAATAATTAATTGAATTTGGAAGAATAATAAATTTGGAATTATTAAAATAGGGATATTATTAGGAAGAGATTTATTCTTTAATTTAAAAATCCCTAAATTAATCATCTCATTAATACTCAACTCTTAATTAAAATGATAACTCAAATTTAAAATATTAAAAGACTTAATCATTAAATTAAAATTAAATCATTAAACTCATTTTCAAAAAAAATTTCAATTAAATTAAATTAAATTAAAATTAAATTATGAATTAAATTAAATTAAATTAATTAAATAAATTAAATTAAATTTAAATAAATTAAATTAAATTAAATTAAATTAAATTAAAAAATTAAATTAAATTAAATTAAAGAAATTAAATCAAATAAATTGAATTCGAATTAAATTAAATCAAATCAAACTAAATTAAACTGAATTAAATTAAATTAAAATAAATTAAATTAAATTAAATTGAATTAAATAACCTCACTTAAGACATGAAGAAATAAATCTAAGATAACTTGAACACTATTCCAAACTTAAATCATTAATTTGAATTTAAATTCGAATCACAAATCATTAAATATCATTTCGCCTTTAGAGCTTTAGTTATCATAACTCCTAAATGGAACATTAAAATGAAATGTTACTTCACTTATAGGACATTCAAATGTCCTAGTTCACCGAGCAAGTTAACAAAACTTGAAAACCTCGGATGATCGATTCATTTACACAATTAAATTCATTTGGACTTGAAACAATCCTAGAAATATCGAAAAGATGTTTAAGATTCTTCTTAAGCACTTCCTCAATATGATAGGATATTTACAAGAACAATTGAACTTAATTGTTCTTCGATGAAGAAAATCGTCTTCAAACCAAAAACACAAAGAACCTGAGACGTCATAGAAATGACTAGCTATAGGATTAGGAATTTGGTAGAAAACCATAAACCTTTCCCTTAGCTTTACCTAGGAACTTGCTTAAATATTCTAACCGTATTTTAAGTGCAGCTTGGAATGACGGAAGACCCTCCGTGTACGCTTTTATTTTATTGCATTTTATTTTATTGCAATTTATTTAATCGCATCGCACTTATTTTTCTTGCATGATAAACAATCAGTTGCATGAAAACCTACACCTTTAGGATCGAAACCAAAACCGAAACCCAAAATTAAAATAAAAGACACTACAAGATAAAATTCACCTCCACAACATTTCAAAATATAAGACAACTCAAAATTTAATCACAAACGAACACAAAACTACAACTACAACTAAATTAAAACGTCTCATTGAATGATCGGGAATACCTCGGATGATGTAACCCACGTGTTGCTAACGGGATTTCCCACGGTCTAAATGAAAGTGCGGAACTCATTTAGTTGAGTTTAGCAAATTCATCCGGACTAAGTGAATTCGATGAAAATAACGGTGTCGGGATGACGGAACCGTGGGATCTTAATCGGTCTCGTTTAATCAACTTTAAGATCCGTTTTAATTAAAACACAAAAAAACACTTGGAAATTAAGACTTCTCTAAACCGTAACACTTCTCTCATCTCTCGATTTATGATTTCTAAAACTAAACCTCTCGCAACAACAAGGAGCTCGGAGCATGGTGGGCAGCACGGCCATCGTCGTCGCAAAACTTCGAACCTACTTCAACGAAACTTTCTTAGAATTAAATAACAAAGCCATAGGACTTCGAGGTAGTTCTGCCTAGTGCAACATAAATCCTCAACTCTTCGTTAGGCATTTGCATTGCAAATTAAGCCCTAACCGGTCTTAGGATTCCGAGGTAGTCGTCCGATACGACATAAACCCTCATATCTTCTAGTGCAATTTGTATGATTCTATCATATAAATATAAGCCCTAATTAACTAAATCGGCAAGATTAAAACATTAAATAAACATTAGGACTTTCCTAAATCCAAGCCAAACAATAGGATAATCGGGAGATTACCGAAGTCCGCTTCGAATCCGTGATCTCTCCTACTTTTCTTCCTTTGAATTCCCAAAATAAAATGTTCCAAACTTGATCCATTCCCTATTGAGATTCAAAAATTCAATCCATTGAAAACTTAAACTTTGAAATTCTTGAGAGCAGAATTATTGATTATTATCGAGAGTTTTCTTAGGTGATTCCCGTCACTTAAGATGTAATTAACTATAGGGGCTTGCCCTTATAGGGAACTTTAAGAACCCGAGTAATATAAACCCCGTTTAATAGTTTCATATTAAGCGGGGAATTTGTCGGCTTATAAAATTGATTCGCAGACCAAACGGATGTCACAAACCTTTCTAGTTTATCTAATCGAGCCCCATTATCAAGCAGTGTGTCTATTCTTCGGGATAGATATACGGTTTATGGTGCGGCGCTCGTTTATATAAACTATTCGAGATGTGAGATCGGTTTGATTTCATATCTTAAAATCTTCAAATTTTAAAATTATTTTCAAAATCAAATACTACTTTTCAAATTATTTATTTAAATTAAATTAAAATTCGCCGACAATTTTTGTAGGCGACTCTCTTTTCAAAATAAAACACACAACCTAAAAATATGCCGACAGTGGTTAAATTCATTAGCACCAGGATCAACTAAAACTTGGGGAGAATTATCACAAAAATTTCTATCCAAATATTTTCCTCCCTCAAAAACTGCAAAACTTAGAAATGATATAACTTCTTTTAGTCAATTTGATGGAGAATCAATATATGAAGCTTGGGAGAGATTTAAAAATCTTCTTAGGAAATGCCCACATCATGCATTACCAGATTGGTTAATTATATAAACTTTTTATAATGGTTTAGTAGGATCTCTTAGATCGATCATTGATGCCGTTATTCTTGGAGGTTCATTAATGTCAAAACCTTTTGATGAAGCTTATTCATTAATTGAAGAAATGGCTACTAATAATTTTCAATGTCCTTCTGAAAGGTTAAATCCTAAAAAAATAGCCAGTATACATGATTCTGATGCAATATCTATGTTAGCCTCTCAAATTGCTGCTATATCTAAGAAATTAGATCCTTTCGGAATGAATTTTTCTCCTAATATAACAGAAGAAAATTTATCTGGACAACTTATAGATGCTCAATCTTTATATGAAACTATAAATGCTGTTAACAATAGACCCAATAATCTTTATGCAAATTATTATAACCCTGGGTGGAAAAATCATCCAAAATTTTAATTGGCATAATAATTCTGCTAATCAGTAATGGATGAACAATTCAGTAAACCCAGTAGGAAATCTTTCTCACCAAGGAAATTCTAATTTTAAACCTTCTTATCAACCTGGATTTAATAATAACTCTCAATATAAGGATAAGAAGTTATCTATGGAAGAATTAATATTAAATATGGGTCAACATTTACAGAATCAAGGTAGTCAGTTACAAATTCAAGGAAACCAATTACAAACTCAAGGAACAACAATTAAAAATATTGAAATTCAAATTGGACATATCGCTACTGCACTTAATAATAGAAACCCTGGAAATTTTTTGAGTAATGTGAAAATAAATCCTAAAGATCAAGGAAAAGAACAAATTAAAGCGATACAGTTATGAAGTTGAAAAGAATTAGAAACAAGAATACAGAAAGAAACAGAAAGTCAGAATGAGGAGGTGGAAATCAAAAAAGAAAAGGATCAGAAAGATTAAAATCTAGAAGATTCATTGATACCTATGAAAATTTTTGTAGAAAAACCACTACCACCATTTCCTCAGTGACTAAGGCAACATAAAGAAGATAAGCAATTTTATAAATTTCTTGAGATTTTGAAGAAATTAATGGAAAACATTCCTTTTGTAGAAGCATTGGAACAAATGCCCAATTATGTGAAATTTATGAAGGATATTTTAAATAAAAAAAGAAAAATCACAGATAATGAAACTGTTGCACTTAGCGAAGAGTGTAGTGCAATTATTCAGAAAAAGCTTCCTGAATAATTAAAAGATCCTGGTAGCTTCACTACACCTTGCGCTATTGGAGAAAATATTTTTGGAAAAGCATTATGTGATGTATGAGTCAGCATAAATCTAATGCCTCTATCAATCTTTAAAAGATTAGGATTAGGACAAGTCTCACCTACTTCAGTAACTCTTAAGTTAGCAAATCGTTCTGTTACTTATCTTAAGGGAGTTATTGAAGATGTGTTAGTAAAAGTGGAGAAATTTATCTTCACAGTAGACTTTATTGTTTTAGATATTGAGGAAGATAAAGAAATACCCATAATATTGGGAAGACCCTTCTTAGATACTGGAAAAACTATGATTGATGTTCAAAAAGGAGAATTAACTATGAGAGTAAACGATCAAAAAGTTACCTTTAACATTGCAAAATCAATTAAATATCCTGCTATAGAAAATGATGATGAATGTTTTCGAATGGAAATTATTGAACATCTACAAAATGAACATTTTAAAGAATACTTTGAAGAAAAACTCGAAATAGAAGATACTGACTTAATTGATGAAACAAACAACGAAGAATTAGATTATATACAAGAAAAATTTGAATTGTTGGATAATACAGAAAATGCTAAAAATAATATAGTTCCGTCAATTATTAAACCTCCTGATCTTGAATTAAAAATCTTACCAACCCATTTGAAGTATGCTTATTTAGGTAACTCTTCAACTTTACCAGATATTATATCAGCAGAATTAAATGAATCACAAGAGCAAAAACGTTTGGACACATTAAAAAATTATAAGAAAACTTTTGGCTGGACTTTAGCAGATATTAAAGGAATTAGTCCTTCAATCTGTTTGCACAGAATTATTTTAGATACCGAACACAAACCAAGAGTTAATCCCTAAAGGAGATTAAACCCGATTATGAAAGAGATAGTCAAGAAAGAAATATTAAAATGGTTAGATAGTGGTATTATAGATCCTATTTCTGACAGTGATTGGTTAAGCCCAATTCAATGTGTTCCTAAGAAAGGAGGGGTGACTGTTAAAGCTAATGAAAATAATGATTTAATACCTATAAGACAAGTTACTGGATGGCATATATGTATTGACTATAGAAAATTAAATGCAGCCACCAGGAAAGATCACTTCCCTTTATCATTTCTAGAGCAAATGTTGAATAGACTAGCTGGACATAAATATTTTTGTTTATTAGATGGATATACTGGTTATCATCAAATTCCTATTGC
>JAKZJZ010001276.1:0-29374 GCA_022702705.1 Papilionanthe hookeriana x Papilionanthe teres
GGGTCATAGGTCCAAATTGGGCTTTAAGGCCAAAAGTGAAATTGGATCCCAATGCCAATCAAATTAGGCTTGGATTTGGTCTAGATTGGTGTTGGGGATGTTGAATTGAAGTTTAGAATTGAATTGGACCAGAATTTAGGTCAATTGGGTAGGTTAGGTTTGACATTGGGTTCACTTTGGGTTAAAATGGGTCAAATTGGAGGTTTTGATAAAAGTGGGGTAAATTGACAATATTGGCCCATGATGTAGTTGAACAAAATGAAATTGGGAATATTTGGGATTTTCTGGAATTTTCTGGGAATTTTCTGAATTTTTGGATTTTTTGGCTAAGAGGGGTATTTTGGGTATTTGAAGGGTATTGGGAGGTATTTTTGGAATTTTTGGTATTTTTGGTTATGGATGATCAGTTTGAGTGATGTGGAAATGTTTGGGAATGATTTTGGAGAATTTTGGGTGATTTGGAAATTTTTGAGAAATTTGGGTTATTCGAGGGCTTTGGGTAGGTTTGGCGGGTGTTGGGTCCGGGGTCAAAAATTGAAAATTTGGAATATGGAAGATTAGGTGAATGTAAGTGGAATAAAATCATCTTGGTTGAGCCATGAAGCCATATCAAGCCCACATGAGCCATGAAGGGACTCATTTGAGGCATTCATCTATGTTGTTCCTAACCCTCTTGCGCGAGGGCTTAGGGGTTAAGGACCATCCATGTGAATCATCTACATGAGTCGGGAGGTCAAGTCGGGTATGGGTGTGTTTTAGGAGGTGTATGGAAGTGTAGTGTATGTGTAAGTGTGTGCAGCCCCTTCATCGGACCGAGCCACCGGGCGATCCTAAGGCCAAAGAGTCCTATAGGAACTCATCCTTTTAAACTTCCACATTTGATTTCAACCCTCTAGGTGATTAGGGGTCTACGATCAAGTTTGTGAAGTTTGCGGGGAGTTAAGAAGTGGTTTAAAATTCTAGATGGTGGATCCCAATTCTAGTCCTCTAAGATAGTCGAAGGAAAAGCCTAAGGCTAGATCCTAAGTACTAAAGAGAAGAAGAGAAGACCTCATCGAAAATGAGGTCAACAAATGGACCCCCAATAGGTGTGGTGAGCTGACGGAGCACACCGCGCGTATTGGTGTTGACCGAAGCGATCAACAAAACCAACACGGATGTCCAAGTAACAAACTTAAGACGAAGTAGAAGAGTTTCCGGCGGGAGTGTCGAGTATATCTCTAAGGCGGGAGATTCACGAACTCTCGGCGGGAAAGGAAAAGGAGGTGAATTCCAAATCACAAGATCCGGGAAATTTCGATTTAAATCTTTGTTTCGATTTAAGTTTTGATGTGTGAATTCAGATTTCAACTCGAGTTTCAATTTAGATTGAAGTTCTGTCAAGATTAATTTGAAGGGATTTGATTTGAAATGAAAATTGGAATTTTGAGGTTTTAGATGCAACATCTTCGACCCCAAAAGAAGATCGAATCGATTGGATTGGATCATTACAATGAGGAAAGATCTCGGAGTAATGCGGTATTTGGATGTAAAATTCTTAACCTCGAGAGTTTGAATTTTGATGTATTTCAATGCGATAAGGAAAGAATCCTAAGCGATACGGTCTTGGATGTAAAATCCTCGACCTCAGGAATTTGATTTGATGTATTTCGAGTGCAATAGGGAAAGAATCCTAAAGCGATGCAGGTCTTGGATGTAAAATCCTCGACCCAAGAGTTTGAATTTGATGTACTTCGAGTGCAATAGGGAAAGGATCCTAAAGCAGTGCAGTCTTGGATGTAAAATCCTCGACCCAAAAGCTTGAATTTGATGTATTTCAGTGCAATAGGGAAAGGATCCTAAAGCAGTGCAGTCTTGGATGTAAAATCCTCGACCCAAGAGTTTGAATTTGATGTATTTCAGTGCAATAGGGAAAGAATCCTAAAGCGATGCGATCTTGGATGTAAAATCCTCGACCCGAAAGTTTGAATTTGATGTATTTCGGTGCAATAGGGAAAGAATCCTAAAGCGAGTGCGGTCTTGGATGTAAAATCCTCGACCCGAGAGTTTGAATTTGATGTATTTCGAGTGCGATAGGGAAAGAATCCTAAAGCGAGTGCGGTCTCGGATGTAAAATCCTCGACCCAAGAGTTTGAATTTGATGTATTTCAAGTGCAATATGGAAAGAATCCTAAGCAGATGCAGTCTTGGATGTAAAATCCTCGACCCGAGAGTTTGAATTTAATGTATTTCGGTGCTAATAGGGAAAGAATCCTAAAGCGGTCAGGTCTTGGATGTAAAATCCTCGACCCAAAAGTTTGAATTTGATGTATTTCGGTGCGATAGGGAAAGAATCCTAAAGCGAGTGCGGTCTTGGATGTAAAATCCTCGACCCAAAAGTTTGAATTTGATGTATTTCGAGTGCAATAGGGAAAGGATCCTAAACGGTACGGTCTTGGATGTGAAATCCTCGACCCAAGAGTTTGAATTTGATGTATTTCGAGTGCAATAGGAAAGAATCCTAAAGCGAGTGCGGTCTTGGATGTAAAATCCTCGACCCAAAAGTTTGAATTTGATGTATTTCGAGTGCAATAGGGAAAGAATCCTAAAGCGAGTGCGATCTTGGATGTAAAATCCTCGACCCGAGAGTTTGAATTTGATGTATTTCGGTGCTGATAGGGAAAGAATCCTAAAGCGATGCGGTCTTGGATGTAAAATCCTCGACCCAAGAGTTTGAATTTGATGTATTTCGGTGCAATAGGGAAAGAATCCTAAAGCGATGCGAGTCTTGGATGTAAAATCCTCGACCCAAAAGTTTGAATTTGATGTATTTCGATGCAATAGGAAAGAATCCTAAAGCAATGTAGTCTTGGATGTAAAATCCTTAACCTCGAAGAGTTTGAATTTGATGTATTTCGAAGTGCGATAGGGAAAGAATCCTAAAGCAATGCGGTCTTGGATGTAAAATCCTCGACCCGGAATTTGATTTGATGTATTTCGAGTGCAATAGGGAAAGAATCTAGAAAGTGCGAGTCTTGGATGTAAAATCCTCGACCCAGAAGTTTGAATTTGATGTAAGGTTTGATGTGAGATCTGGAAAGATCGAATTTGAGATTTGGAATTTGACTGAGATTTGATTTAGGATCTGGAAGATCGAATTTGAGATTTGATAGAGATTTGGAATTCGGAAAGATTGAATTTGAAATTTGGAAGGATGAGTTTGAACTCGGTTGAAATTTGATTTAAGATTTGATTTGAAATTTGGAAGATCACATTTGAAATTTGATTGAGAATTTGATTTAACATTTATGTTGATTTTGTTTATCTTTTAATGATTCAAATTTTATTTTATCGTTTATTTGATGTTCATGTGAATTTGGTGTTTGTCATTCATTCATTTTTTTTTTAGATTTTTTTTTTTAAGGAAAGTTTTATTTTATTCTCTTTTTTTTATTCCTTTTCTGTTCTTTGTTCGAAGTTCATTTAACTTTTAATGGCGTTTCCCGATCAATTTGCACAAAAGAGGTGAAGGCCAAAAATGTGACATGATCACTTTCATTCCAATCATGTAGAAGATACATCATACATCTTGATCCGGAATATATTTCATACAATCCATGTAAACTCGAAACGGATCATGTATGATCTTTGTCGATCCATCCAAAGAAGCATCCGTCAAAAATCCATGTACGAATAGTGGGGTACATGGTCGATAACATCACCTTCCAAGCCATCCTTGGCAAGGATGCCGTATGGATGTACATTGGAGGTGTGATATTTTCCATGTAACTCACGGCTCGTAAGGCGGAGGCTCTCTAGCTCCGGGTACGGGCCGGAAATGGTAAGGTGTCTTCCCGTCGTCCATCCTTCGAAAGTAGCGGAGATCCGCTTCACTGGTACTCCCGGTATGCAATGCTTAGCGATATACTGCTCCGTTGCCCTTCGGTATCATGACGGAACCTACCGGTAATGGTATCTTTCTCGGCCCTCGGAACTCACACGGGCCTGCTATCCGGAGGTCGAATCCGAACATGATATTACACTCGTTCGGAAAAGAGAGCGTGCGGAAAGGTCGACAAAGTCGTGGTGATCTATGTGCGGGGGTATGCGGTCACCCTGTCTTGTAGATGTTAATAATGCAAGCTATTGGGTATGCAATCTGCTTGGCGATACCCTCCATGTTATCAATCTCTTTACCATTCTCTTGATGACTGATGGCATCGGATCCACTCGCCCATGACGGAGTATTCCCGGTGGGTTTCCTTTCTGTCTTCCGCAAAGTTGTAGCGAGCATCCACATTGTATTGTGATTCTTCCTTTCCACGGCATCCATCTCCGGGGTTACGAGTATGTGTTTTCTCTTAAGCGGCCCGCTCGGCCCATTCTTTTCAAATCCGGATGCGATCCACGATTTGTTGTTGTTCATACTACGAGAATACGTACGTATGTAGCTCGAGGTCCTCCGAGTATATTGATTCCTCTACGCACTCTAATTCTCTCGAAGTATTCAAAGGTTTTCTTTTCGACATTACTGCATTCTCTCTAACTCGTATTCCGGAATGATTTGCAGATGGCGAGGCACGGTGACATATTGTGGGATATACGGCTCAATCCCTTCACGTTCTCCTGCATACCTCGGCTCCTCGGGGATGATGTCTGTCGGGACATCCCCCGGGGTTGCTTCTGCAACAAGGTCATGCATCATCGGTGGTTCTATCCGGTGGCGTGGTAGCCTTCTTTCTTGTGATCTTCTTGAAATTTCTGTGGTTCTCTTCGTCATCCTAGGAGTCGGCCTCCTTTCTTCGGGTTCTGGCGAACCGGTATCCTCGAAGTGTATGTACTCGGCATTAGCAACTTCTCGTCGTCGCTGGTCCGCGCCTAGTTTTGTTAACATCTTACGGATACGGCGATTCTTATTTCTTCGTTGAGTTCGTTGTGAGAGTAGCTCTTCGAACTTCTCGAATCTCTGTGGGCGCGGCGGCGACAAGCTCGCCCTCGCTGTAGCGACTACGGACTTTGATTCTCTTATCTTCTTCGATGTTTGTCTTTCTTTTCTTCTTCTGGTGGATTGGTGGCTCGGGCCACCCACTTTCATCCTTGCATGTCCGGGCGGTTCTTCTCGGTCAATCGGGGACCCGGTCACTTTCCTCGTATTGCGAGGCCCGTCGGTGCGAAATCCGAGTCGATCTCGATTATCGCTCCATCCTTCACCCTCTTTTCATCGAGTGCGAGGCTTACGCCATTTTTAAAGTTCGGGACCAACCGCCCGTTCGACATTTCCCTGCGAAAAGACAAGGAAAAGGATCGGGGTGCGTACTAAGAACAAGAACATTAAGAAAATGTTTATTAAAGACAAATTTTTTATTATTCTTATATTTTTAAACTTAACGAGAATGAAGTGGGATAAGATCGGGTAAGAGATTTTGATTTGGAAGAGAAAACAAGGAAAACTTTATTATCGTGATTTTATTTATTTTAGCACATTTTTGTTATTTTTGGGTTCGGACCCGGTCATAAGTAATCACTTCACCCGTGCTTCTAGGGATGGAAAGTTCATTCCTTCGAAACATCGGGTAGCGTAATACTTTTTTCAAGTATCGTCCATTGATCGGAAGCATATGTCGTTCTCCTTGGCGGTTCACTAGGCTGGTAGGAGCCTCTGAGTAGGCGTCGCCTCAACCACGAACGGTCCTTCCCGAGTGGGTTCAAATTTTCCTCCTATCTTGCGGTGTGCGGGGATAGGTCTTTTGAGAACGAGAACTAAGTCACCAACCTTGAAGGTTCTTGGGCGGACCCGGTCCATCATGGGCTTGAACCATCTTAGCTTGGTATAGTTCTAAATTCTGCTGCCACTGCACGAGTCTCTTCCCTTCCGGGCTCTCTAATTCTTCGAGTCGTAATTTGGCGTTCTCTTCGTCGTGAGTTTGTTTGCAAGCTGCAATCCCGAGTGAAGGAAGGTCTGGACTTCTAAGGGTAACATCGCCTCGGATCCATACACCGGAGCGTAAGGTGTAGCTTGAGTAGGAGTTCGAAAGTTGTCCGAGTAGGCCCATAAGGCTTCTAACAACTTCTCGTGCCAATTTCTCTTATTATCGTCCAAGATTTTCTTTAAAATTTGAACGAGAGTTTTATTAAAAGCCTCAGCGAAGGCCGTTTGCTCTTGGGTAGTAAATTGTCGAATATCGCCGGTCGATTCCATGTCTCCGACAAAATTGTTGATTTGCGTGCTTCGAATGCTGACCCATTATCCGAGATGATTGCGCGGCACTCCGAAACGGTAAACAACTTGGTTCTTGAAAAATTGTAGCACGTGATGTGCTTTCACTTCTACTGAGTGGAGCCTGCTCTGCCCACTTGGAAAAGTAGTATGTAGCCGCAAGAATGAAGCGATGTCCTTTTGACGACGGTGGTTCTATTGGACCCACTATATCTGTGCCCCAACATTCAAATGGCCACGATGCAATTGTCGGATGTAGCACATTTGGAGATTGGTGTAGAACCACTCCGTGCACTTGGCACTGATGACAGCTCTTGGCGATTTTCATGCGGTCGGTCATCATCGAGGGCCGGTAGTACCCTAGTCTTTTAATTTTCATTTTCATTTTCGGACCCGGCCGGTGAGCGCCACGAGTCACGAGTGTATCTCCTTAACAATTTCACGGGCCTCGGACCCGCTTAGGCACCTTAGCCACATTTGATCGAAAGACCTTCGTATAACGTGTTGTTTATTAATGCGTAGGACGAGTTCTTTTCTTGATACGATGGGCTAGCGACCTATCGTCACGGTAGCTTTCTGTTTGCGAGTAATCTATTAATGGTTGTCGCCAATCTTCCGTGTTTTCTATCACTTGCTGCAATTGATCCTTTTTCCTTTTTCGATTTGTGTATCGTGTCTATGTCAAGTTGTGATAGGACTCGAGCGTCCGTGAGCCGACACTTCCAGTCGATTCATCTTGTAAACGGGCAAATTCTTTTGCGAGACGGGCTAGCGCATCCGCTAAAGCATTTTCTTTTACGGGAATTTTGTAGATCGTCACATTCGGAATACATTCAACAATGTGTATGACATACTTGGAAGTATTGCTCGAGTCTTGGTTTTAAAATTCTGTATTGTCCGGCGATCCGTTGAATGATTAATTGTGAATCCCCGTAGATGTTGATGTCACGTTATCCCCATTTGAATGGTTAATTCCGGTCACGTTATGAGGGCTTCGTATTCCGCTTCGTTGTTTGTACACGGCTGCGTCAAGTGGTAGGAGTATCTTAACATCCCCCGCTCCGGTGTTATAAATATTAGTCCGATCCTCGCCTTACCGGGCACTATCACTTGCGATTCTTCGTCTTTATGTGCTGAAGATGCTCCGTCGAAATATAATTCCCAACGTCGATCATCATGGTCTTCTAGATTCATTATTTGTTCATCTGGCAAATCGTCATTGAGAGGAGATTCTGCCGGCAAAGGGTGTGTTTGCGAGGAAGTCTGCCAGGACTTGTCCCTTTACGGCACGGAGAGGCACGAAAGTTATATCGAATTGCGATAATATCATCGACCATCCGGCAAGTCTGCGGAAAGCGTTGGACGGGTCATCGAGTATTGCAATGGATTAAACTTCGAGATCGGGTTGACCTTATGAGAAAGCATGTAATGCACGAGCTTTTGAGCGGCGAAGATCGGGGCCAAACAATGCTTTTCAATTGCGGGATACCTTATTTCCGTCGGCAGTAAATGACGGCTTAAGTAGTAAAGAGCATTTTCTTTACCCTCATCATTGACACAGGCTAACGGGGCTCCGAGAGAGTCGTCTAAAGCCGCGGTATAAAGTATCAGCGGTCTACACGAGGCTGGGGCTGCTAAGACGGGAGGTGTCATTAAGTATTGTTTAATGTCCTCGAAGGCCCTCGGCATTTCTCTTCCCAAATAAATTTGGCGTCCTTTTTAACTAGTGCGAGAAAGGCCGACACCTACCGACGAGTTCGAGATAAAGCGTCGAAGATATGCCAACTTCCTTGAAAAGATCGTAGTTGTTTTAAGGTTACGGGAGGCGGCATTTCTAAGATGGCTTTAATCTTTTCGGGTCGATTTCGATTCCACGATGTCGGACAATGAATCCTAAGAATTTCCGGAGGTGACGCCGAAGGCGCATTTTAAGGGATTCATCTTAAGATTAAATTGTCTTAATCGTTCGAAAACAATTCTCAAATCATACAGGTGGTTGTCCTTTACTTTGCTTTTGATGACCACATCGTCCACGTAACATTCAACTTGATTATGGATGAGATCATCAAAAATTCTTGTCATCGCTCTCTGGTAGGTTGCTCCTGCGTTCTTCAGTCCGAATGGCATCATTGTATAGCAATATACTCCGATCGGCGTTACGAATGACGTAAGTTTTTCATCTTCGGAGCCATTTTTATCTGGTTGTATCACGAAGATCCATCCATGAACGAGAATATTTCATGTGTCGAAGCAATGTCGATCATTAATTGCGGGATCGGTAGAGGAAATTCATCTTTTGGACATGCCTTGTTTAAATCTCTGAAATCCACACAAATTCTGATCTGACCATTCTTCTTCCTGTTGGTACCACGTTGGCTAACCAAGTCGGGTATTGTTCTTCACGGACAAATTTAGCGTCTATTAGCTTTTTAACTCGGCTATGACTTGTTGTTCGATTTCTAGACGCATTCTTACGGGACCTTGTCGGCGGAACGAAGCGGGATCCACCCCTAGCTTATGGACTGCGACCTCTGGAGCTAAACCTGGCATCTCATCGTAGCTCCAAGCAAAACAATCTTTAAATTCCATTAATAACTTAATTATTTCTTCGAAATCTTCTTTATTGAGTAAGGAGCTAACAAAGGTAGGTCTAGGTTCTTCGCTAGTACCTAAGTTAACTTCCGTTAACTCATCTATTGTAGATTTGATTTCTTCTTCGAACTTCGGTGGAGCGTCTCCGATTTGTAAATCTTCGAGTTCGTCTGTAGTTTCCATGCGGTTTTCATTAGATTCGCAGGTGACAACCATGCAAAATTCGGTATCATCAGCCGATCCTACGTATGCGAATCCAGAGACCATGCTTTGAGTTGGGTGGACGACCGGAGTTATTCCATAAATTTTCAAAACATTGTGATTGACCTTTTGTCCATTGTCGAGGTAAGAAACCACGCTTGAATTAAATTTTGAACACGGGGAGAGTACCACTCGAAAGGCAATTCCATTAATTCGATGAAGTAGCATCTTCGAGTTGTACATTATTTTCGGTTTTGGAGGAAGGAGCACCACGGTAGAATTTGATTGGCTTTGCACCACCGCTACGTACCTCTTTGACCTCCATACCCTCGATCTTATTAGAATGGATCGGGGTCAGGGTCATAGTATGTACATAGTGGTTAATCTTCTCGTACATCGATTTATATTCTTCGTTTCTTTCATCTTCGAGAGGGATTTTGAATTGCGGCTTCTTCTGACTTATTGTCGCTGCTTCTTGTTTGATTTCTTTTTCTTCTTCAGAACTATCTTCCCGATCGACATTGATGGTCGGTTTCCTTTGTCCGATCGTCCTAACGTCTCTGCCACGACCTCGTCCCCGGCCTCGACCTCGGATGCGAGTTGTGGAGAAACCTTCACCATCTCGCCGTAAGGGAGTGGTGAGTGGCTGTTGGACTAGAACTTCGAGTTCTTCGTTGTCCCGAACTTTCCTTTGCTTCATTTGTTATGGTATCTCTGGAGAAGATCGTTTTCTTCGGAGGTGCATAATAAGTTGCATCTTCATGGATTCCGATTTCATGTACGGAGAACGGTTGTAAGTCACCTTTAATGCACATTGTTCCCTCCGTCGTAGTACTTGATGCATTGATGTAGAGATGATGGTACCATCCTGTTTTCATGTATCCATGGTCGGCCCGGTAGAGCGTTGAACGACGTTTACGAATCGATTATGTGAAATTTCGCGGTTGTCTTTGCTAAGTCACCGGTCTTCATTAGCGAGTGTTATTGATCCGAGGGCTCTTTCTCCTTTACGGTTGAATCCTCTTAATAACATTTTGTTCGCTTCGAGCTCGCGAGCATCAATTTCCAAGTATGCTAGCGTTCGAAGATTCATTATATTGATTGATGCTCCGGATCCACCAATACTGCGGAGAGTGTAAACTTTCCGATTGTAGCTGAAATGTACAACGGTCGGTTGTGATCTGTCATGTCCAAGTAGTAGGTCATCGTCCGTGAAGGTAACACCTCGTTGTTCCTTTAACGAGCAAACCTCATCTAAGGACTCTTCGGCCATTTGAGCTAAGCAAATTTCCGGATCAAGTAAGGCCTTGATCAGAGCTTCTCTCATCTCCTTTGATAAGATGAGAGCATCATAAATGCTCAGTTTGGCCGGTAGTTTCCTAAGATGGGCTAGCACGTTGTAGTCCACTTTGTTTTCATGTGCCTCGTTTTCTTCTCGAATGGGTATTTCTTCTGCCGGGGTTGGTTCTTCCTGAACAACCACCTGCTTTCCTTTGTCTTTTGGACCCATTCTCGGAGGTAGAACTCTTCCACTTCTTAAGTTGACTTCGTGATTTCTTCTAAGTTTAGCATTGAGTTCGTTGGTGTCTCTTCTTGAATCGGAATGACGGAGTTCTTCGGGATTAGCTTCGGAGTACGAAGGCTCCAACTGTATCGTAGTTGGAGCTCCTCGAAACTCGCAGAATAGATTCGTTGCTTGTTGAACTCTCGTAGCCTCCTCGGTGGATGTCTTCTTCGTCATTGTGCTCGTCGAGATTGTGTATGATTTGAGAATTGTCATTGGTATCGAAATCGACGTCGGATTAGGTTGATCGTCGCTAGTTACGTAATCGTTAGAAACGATCAAAACGTAGCCAACGCCATCACCCTCATCATTATAAGATCCCACCGGAGTGAGCGAATAATCATACGAGTCGAGAGGTTCGAGGATTTCTCCCCGAATCGGAAACAACTATCCTAGGATAAGCGGCCCCTAGTCCAGCCTTAGGTGCCTCGGTCTTCTCTTCTTCGTCAATTTTCTTATTTTCTTCGATCGTCTCTTGTTGAGGTGGTTCTTCTATCGCAAGTGATAGCGCCGGCTTAACAGGTTTCGAACTCGAGATTGAGGCTTGCACGAAGCGGTTTGGATGTGATCTAAAATCTTCTTCGAAGATCTTTGTCCAAGCGGTAGTCCATCCATCGTCGGTCGCATAGGGATCTATCGGAACGATGGGATCCGTCGAGATGACATTGACGGAACCTCCTTTACGGGGTTCCTTCATGTATTCTTTCGGGATCGTTATATTCCCCTTCCGAAGATTGTCGTTGAGCCGACTCTTGAAGGTAATGCAATCTTCTATTTTGTGCCCGAAGCATCCGGTGGTAAGGGCGAAAGTTGGGATCACCTCTCTTGTCGACTTCTTACGGTCTTTTAGGTTCGGCGAGTTGGAAATCCGGAGTCTTCATCGAAGCTGCGGAACATTTTCGGCCTTGCTTCATTCTTGAACGGATACTCCCTGCTCGAAGCTCCCTTAGCGTACGTTGTGGACGAGGCGGTTGTTCATATCGTTGAGATGAGCGATACGCTGGGTCGGGGTTCTTTGGTAATTCGTTGAGGTTCTTTGCGGTCGTTACGACGATATTTGTATCGGTTGCTTGCCTTTGTCGGCTTGCTGCGACGATCCCGGACTTCTTTTCAAAAGTCTTTACAGGCTTTTGTTTATCTGTTTTATCGGTGAAACTTAATTGCTTCGCCTCCTCTTGCAAGCTTCCGGCCTTGCTTAACAACTTCTCGAAAGTCTTAATAGTAAATCCCTTGAGGAGAAGTGCTATCGGGCCATGGATGCTTTTTAGTAAAATGCCGATCGCATCTTGTTCTTGTAAGCGTGGCTCACACTTCATGCTTAGGTTCCTCCATCGAAGTATGTAGTCCACCAAGGTTTCATTCGGCTTTTGCTTCTCTACCACTAAATCACCTATAGTGATGTGGTGCGAGCTCCGACGAATCGCTTGATGAAGAGGTTCTCTAGCTCTGAAAATGTCTTCATCGATCCGTTCGGTAATTCCGCATACCGATCGAAGGCGATTCACGACGAGCTGTCGACGAATTGTCGGAAGAGTAAAGCATCACTCCCGCCGGCATTGCAACAAGCGGCACGAAAATGTGCCACATGCTGTCTGAGGGTTTCCGGTTCCATCGAAGGTCTTGAACGAGAGGTGGTACGAAGCCTTTCGGATATTGGACGACGTCGAATTCTTCGGGGTAAGGTCTACCGTCCGAATGGATGTCCCGCTCTTCGATTGTGCTAAGGCTTCTCGCACTTGCTTGTTCCATCGAGCTCTTGATATCCTTTTACGGGAATCATACTTTGTGTTGCATCCTTCTTTAATTGATCATCCCAGTTGACGGATGTAATCTCCTTTCCTTCGTCTACGATGTGAATAACTTCCGGGGTGTTTCTCTTTGGGGTTGAACCGACTGCGGAGAGTGGCTGGAGCTACGACCATCTCTTCCATCCTTTTCGCCATTTGAGCGATCGTGTCATCTTTCTCTTGAAGCTCGCCTTCTCATTGCTTCCGGCTCCTCTCTTTACGCGTTGCGGGAGCACCTTGTGAAGGCGATGAAGCTCGTGTTTCTACCATGTTAATTTACGCATACTCATCATCCATGAACTCCGACGAGTCAATCTTCATCTCCGAATTTCTCTTCTCTTTCCCTTGCTAATCGTCGGAATATCGATTCTTAGCTTTTCCATAGCATCTTCTAGTGGTCTTTTACGTACATCCTTGCGGTTGTCGTGTGATAATTGTCGGGTTTCTTTCTCATGAGTCCCTTTCATTGCGGTAGCACTTTCCTCGGACTCGAGTCTCTGACGAGACTTTCCTTTTACGGTCGTTGTTTCGGTCTTAGTTGGCGGTAGTGGGACGCCATACTATCCTCTAGCGATGAAGGCTAGGACCGGATGGTACGTCGGTCGAATGCTTTGGAAGGTGGTATCCTCACGATGCGTAAGCACGAGACAACAACGGGTGGACTAGCCTTCATCTTCTTATTAGGCTCTTACGTCGGCGATAGCGGGTTCTACTCGTGGCCCGAGACGGGATTTGGTCGGCACCCGTCTATCCTTCTTAAAATCTCCGATACGGGGCATTTTCTTTCTTTCTTAACTTCTCGATCACGGTTCGTAGTCGGGCAAGTGGTGTAACTCTGGCTCTTTTCCTTGTTGTTATCGTTGTAATATGCGGGTCGAGGTAATGTAGAGGCGGTCTTGCGGACATTTTCCTCGTCGGTTGCGGCGGAAAGGGGATGGAATCTACTTCCTTCCAAAAGGGTGTATACTCGGACGATGGTATGTATTCGGGTAGTGGTGTGTACTCGGGGAATTTCTTCAGGAAAGCGACTTCGGCGGCTACGGCCTCTCAGCGATCTTCTACCCTCTCTGTTTCTCCTGCGAGTCCGTGTTAGTGGTGGAACCCTTGAAGCTGGACCCGATTTCGAAAACAGAAGGTCTTGCACGGAAGATCTGTACCCTCCACGGTAACATGCTCGTTACATAATTTGGACTTCCTTCCCCTTCGATTTGGCGGGAGTCGGGGTAGGTGCGGAGACGACTAGACCGGTGGGGGTAGAGATAACGGTCCTCTCATGGACGGCGGTACTCCTCTCGAGTTGGAACCCTTTGCGAGAGGAGGAAATTCTTGAGTTGATTTAAGGTTGAACTCGATCATGGGTTTCTCGGTTTCGGACACTTTGTCCATCGGTGCGAAAAGGGTAGACGTCGGCGATCTTGACATTTGTGTTTTCGAATCCTTGTCCGAACCGGATGATTCCATTGTCGGGCGGCTCATCCTTGTAAACGGCGAAGTCCGGTCCGTTGGTGAAGGAGAAAATCGGTTTTGGGGCTTCCATTTCTGCGAGGTAGATTCGATTGTCGGTCCCGAGTTATGCTTCTTCTCATCGGGACGAAAAGAAATGAATCGAAAAGAGTCCGAACACAATCTTGTTCATGTATATATTATTAAAAGAGTCATTCATTAAAGGGTTTGTTTATTTAGAACGGAATGTTCGAAGGTAATGAATACGATTCGGAGTTAGAAAGGAAAAGAAAGTCTTATGCGAGACTCCTCGACTCGAAGGATCATTCCTAAACTAACACCTATTGGGAGTCCGCCCCACCTCGAAATGAGGCAAAAGGATCTCGAACCTCTCTGTTTAGGGATGTCTAAACGGTGGCTCCTAAATCCGAGGGAATGTTGGCCATACTTGTTCGAGGTGGAAATGAACATAATATTCCAACGGAAAGAAGGGTAGTTTGATCCATTAGGGACATGGATACACTACCGATTTTGAAAGCGGAATTATTTGATCGAAATGGAGAGAGGAACTATTCCCCGGCGGAGTCGCCGAAGTTGTCGGCATATCTTTAGGCTATGTGTTTTATTTTGAAAAGGGGGGTCGCCTACAGAAATTGTCGGCGAATTTTAAATTTAATTTAAATAAATAATTTGAAAAGTAGTATTTGATTTTGAAAGTAATTTTAAATTTGAAAATTTTAAGATATGAAATCGAGCCGATCTCACATCCCGAATAGTTTATATAAACGAGCGCCGCACCACAAGCCGTGTATACTATCCTGAAGAATAGACACTGCTTGCTTGATAATGGGGCTCGATTAAATAAACTAGAAAGGTTTGTGACATCCGTTTGGTCTACGAACCAATTTTATAAGCCGACAAGTTCCACTAGCTTAATATAAATGAATTAAGCGGGGTTTATATTACATGGGTTCTTAAAGTTCCTCATAAGGGCGAGCCACTATAGTTAATTACATCTTAAATGAAGTGAATCATTTAAGAAAACTCTCGATAATAATCAATAGTTACGCTCTCGAGAATTTGAAAGTTTAAGTTCTCGAAGGATTGAATTTTAGAATTTCGATAGGGAATGGATCAAATTTGGAACATTTTATTTTGGGAATTCAAAGGAAGAAAAGTAGGAGAGATCATGGATTCGAAGCGAACTTCGGTAATTTCCCGACTATCCTATTGTTTGGCTTGGATTTAGGAAAGTCCTAATGTTCATTTAATGTTTTAATCTTGCCAATTTTAGTTAATTAGGACTTATATTTGTATGATAAAATCATACAGATAGCCTCGAAGATGTGAGGGTTTATGTCGTATCGGACGACTACCTCGGAGTCCTAAGACCGGTTAGGGCTTAATTTACATGATATGATCATGCAAATGCCTAACGAAGAGTTGAGGATTTATGTTGCACTAGGCGAACTACCTCGAAGTCCTACGGCTTGGTTATTTAATTCTAAGGAAAGTTTTCTTTGAAGTAGACTCGGGTTTTGCGATGACGATGGCCGTCTTGCCCGCCATGCTCAGAGCTCCTTGTTGTTGCGAGAGGTTTAGTTGTAGAAGTCATAAATCGGGAGATGAGAGAAGTGTTTGGTTTTAGAGAAAGTCTTAATTTCCATGTGTCTTTAATATTTTAATTAAAACGGGTCTTAAAGTTGATTAAACGAGACCGATTAAGATCCCGCGGTTCCAGTCGTCCGGCATCGATTATTTTCATCGAATTCACTTAGTCCAGGATGAATTTGCTAAACTCGATTAAATGAGTTCCGCACTTTCATTTAGGCCGTGGGAAATCCCGTTAGCAACACGTGGGTTACATCATCCGAGGTATTCCCGATCATTCGACGAGACGTTTTAATTTAGTTGTAGTTGTAGTTTTGTTGTTACAGTTTGTGATTAAATTTTGAGTTGTTTTATATTTTGAATGTTGTGGAGGTGAATTTTATCTTGTAGTGTCTTTTAATTTAGTTATGGGTTTCGGTTTTGGTTTTCGTCCTAAAGGTGTAGGTTTTCATGCAATTGTTGTTTATCATGCAGAAAGGTAAAGTGCGACGCGAGTAAATGAATTGCGGTAAGATAAATTGCAATAAAATAAAAGCGTACTGGAGGGTCTTCCCGTCATTCAAGCTGCACTTAAAACACGATTTAGAGCATTTAAGCATTTAAAGTAATTTCCTAGGTAAAGCTAAGGGAAAGGTTATGGTTTTACTGCAAAAATCCTAATCCATGGCTAGTCGTTCTCTATGACGTCTAGGTCTTGATTTTGGTTTTAAGGATGATTTCCTTCACCGAAGAACAACTAAGCTTGATTTGTTCTTAAGGACATTCCATCATATTGAGGAAGTGTTTAAGACGAATCTTAAACATCTTTTCTACATTTCGGGAATTGTCTTAAGTCCAGAATGAATTTAATTGTGCGAGTGAATTAATCGTCCAGGGTGTTTAAGTTAAGTTTTATTTACTTGCTCGGTGAATTAGGATGTTTGAATATCCTTATGAGTGAAGTGACATTTCACTTGATACTCCATTTAGGAGTTATAATAGTAAAAGCTCTTAAGGCGTAAATCGATATTTAATGATTTGTGATTGAATTTAAGTTGAATTGAATGATTTAAGTTTGGAATAGTGTTGAAGTTATTTTAGATTTATTTTGAATTCTTTATGACTTAGGTGATGTTATATTTAATTCAATTTAATTTAACTTAATTTAATTTAATGTGGTTTAATTTAATTTCATTTAATTTTAAGTTAATTTAATATAATATGATTTAGCTTAATTTAATTTAATTTAATTTAATATGTTTTAATTTAAATTAATTTAATTTAATTTAATTTAATTCAGTATGTTTTAATTTAAATTAATTTAATTTAATTTAATTTTAATTTGATTTAATTTAATTTAATTTAATTTAATTTAATATTTTTTTATTTTAATTAAACTTTTTTATTTTAAAAGGGTTTGTTTTAAATAATTTAACCTTAACTTAATTTAATGATTAAGTCTTTTAGTATTTTAAATCTTAAACTTGGATTATCATTTTAATTAGGGATTAAATATTATGGAGATGATTAATTTAGGGATTCTTAAATTAAAGAATAAATCTCTTCCTAATAACATCACTATTTTAATAACTCAATTTTCTTATTCTTCGAAATTTAATTATTTATTTTAATTAAAGTTTATTTCAATTATTGTTGAATTGTTTAATAGGTTTCTACCCTTTAATTATTTAAATTTCAATCATCCAAATCAGATTAGGATCAAATATTTTACTCTTTAATTTTATTAAGCCTAAAGTTTTAATTAAGGGTTAAAATTTTAATTCTCATTTTGCCACTTGAAGCTTAATAATTTCATAACTCACTAAATTGAGCTCAAATGAATTTGAAATTTTTATGTGGCTTCACTCATATGTCAATAAAGACATTAGAGGAGAAAATGTGATTTTTCTGTATTTAATTTATTTATGTAATTATTTTTGGTGGAAAATAAGGATTTCTAAGGAAAATTTAATAATATGACCAAGGAAAGTTTCTGTCCTTAAGAAAATTATGGGACATTCCTAATGACCGAGAGGACCACGTGGACCAATTTTTGTGATTTTTTGAATTATATTTTATTTATTAAAATTATTTTAAGTTCTGGAGTATTAATTAATTTAAAAATAGAATATAAGTTGAAAAATGAATTTTATAATTTTTAAAATTCTCTCTGATATCAAGGATTCCAGAGAACCAAATTTTACAATTTTCTGATTTTTCCTTGATTTATTATAATTATTTTAGTGAAAATGCTAGAAAATACATTTTTTTTAATTTTAAAATTACCCTAGGGCTTTAAAATTTAATATCTCATTAAATAGACCTAAGAAAAATATGGGGTTTGTTCCTAAGTGATTAAATTTCAAAATATGACACTTTGATGAATTTTATTATTTTTGTGATTTTTATTATTTTTTAATTATTAAAATATTAAAATAATACTAAAAAATTAACTTTTTTAGAAAATTGAAATTTTAATTTTCTTAAATTCCCCTGATATCAGAGAGGCTCCAAAACCAATTTGGTGAACTTTTGAAAGGTATTTTGAAAGTTATGAATTTTTAAAGTTTAAAATGACTAAATGGCTTAATCGACCCATTTAGTAGGGCTAACCAAGTCCAATTGACTTCAAACTTTTATGGTGGGTTCCTCTGATCCTAAAGGTCGGTGGAGAATTGATTTCAAGTCAATTTGATGTATGGTTAGCTCTAATTAATTAGGGGTACTATTTTGGGTGTTTAAGCCGATTAGGGTTATTTTGAGTGAATTAACTCAAGTTCTATTTTTCTAGGGTTCTCTGGTCATAAGGAACATCACCAAATTTTCCTAGAATTTATTTCACAACATGCTAATTTTTGGAATTAAAATACTCAAAACGACCACATGCATTTGAAAAATCAAATAACTTTTCACAGAGATGGCCTACGACCTTGGAAAATTCGGGGAATGTTCCCAAGTTCGAGAGGCTTCAAAAGCCCTATGGTCTCATGCCATGGTGAATTGTATGAATGCATGGAGAATTAAAACAATGCGAGGGAGTAAATAATTAATTAAAAATAAAATACTTGGACAAAATTAATTAATTTCTTTTCCACATTATTCTCCTACGTTCAACGAGCGAGAGGGTATTTTTATTTTATTTTTGTGATTTTTCTACACAAAGATATGGATTTTTGAAGTTTAGGGAATTAAATAAATCGAGAAAATACCACATTTATCTACTTATCCGAGTCGGCGCCTGTCATCCTCGGCATCTCCGAACGACCACGCGGCGCGCTCCCATTCGACGCCGCCATCGACTCGGCTGCCGGGGCCCGCGGTTCGCGTACCATCTGCTGGTCCGAGCGCAATCGAGCGCGTCCGTCCGATACACGCGCGATCAGAGCGGTTCTCGGTCATCGTCTACCGGCGGGTGCGATCCGTGACCGTCCACACTCTAACCACAGAACTCGCTCGATTCTCGACGGATTTTCGTGTTCTTATGCTCTATGGATTCGTCTTGAAGAGACGAATACATCCATACGGTAAACATGTATTTAAATTGACTCAAAACAAAAGGAGAATCTCTGGAAGCTCGGGAAGAAGAGTGAGTTCATACCTTTGCTCAGAGAAGTGAAGCTTCGATTTGAGGGTTGTGTCACCTTCGATTGGGTCGAGTAAGCTCCGGATGAAGTCCCTTGGCACAGTGAATTGTCCAGGTATGAAAGTGACCACGAGTAGATCACAAAGCTTGGAGGTATGGCGCAGTTGGGTGGCACTGGAGATGGGGCTTTCGGTGGGAAACTTCTCCTCTTGGTCCGGTGAAGGTGTAGGACCAATCGATTTGGGGATTGGCTCAGCTGTGAAGAAGTGTCTGGTTTTTGGGCTAAAGTTTGAGCTCGAAATTGAGCTCGTGTGGAGGGAATTGGGGTGGAATTCGGTGGGGATCAAGTGCTCCATGTGTGGAGAGTGGTGCGGAATGATTTTGGCGAGTTTCCTTAAGGTTTGGTTTAGCACCTCCTTTGGCCGAGAGGGTGAGGGGTTTAAATAGGCATGGGTGGAGGCTCTCCGGGGGGTTTAATGGTTGGGATCGAGTGCTTAGGTCGGGGAAGAACGGTCATGCTTGTCCGTTTGGGTTGAGACGAGTCGGCGATGGAGAATTGAATTTTTGGCTCCTCCGAGGTTTCGGCCATGGTGTTTTCCGGCGGCACAGTGGTGGCCGGCCGGAGTCGGAGTCGCCTCGGGCTCGGGGAGGTCGGGTCTTGGCGATGGTGAAATCGATTGCGGTTGGCCATGTGTAAAGGTGTTGAATCGAAGTAGAAGGGGGAGGGATCATTTTAGCTTAATTTGGGTCGACCCATGGTTTTGGGCATGGTGCACCCTCCGAGGTGCTTTGGGTCTTGTGGGGAATCGGATAGGCTAGTCGAGATGGAGTGGTGATGTCCTTATCCGAGAATATTTGGATTAAATCTTGGTTAAGGGGTATCATGGGTGAGGTTAAAGACTTTTAGGAGATTAAGGAAAGAGCCTCCTTCTTTTGCCCAAAATGGCATGGTGACATGTAAAGAGGCTCTCATGGCTTCCATGTGGCTCATGCATGGCTTCATGGCTCATCTTTGGCTTGGGAAAAGTTAAGTCGATTTCATGAAAAAGGGTTTTGTGAATTTTGGTATTTTGATGGGGATTTGTATGGGGCTTGATTTGGAATTGTTTAATTGATGATTTAGGACTTAGGGATGATTTTAATTGAATGCATGATGAAGAGAATTTGTCATATGGGCCTTGGATTGATTTTCCCCCTTTGGATTTTGGTGGAGATGGGCTTTAGGAAGGTTTAAGAAAGTGGGCTTTTGGTTTTGGAAATAAATTTATGGATGGGGAATTTGTGAAGGATTGGGCCAAACAAATGTTGGTTTTAGCTCATGGAGGGGTTATGAGTGATTTGGAGCAAATTTGGGGTGGTTTGGGTTTGAGTTGGGTTGGATTTGGGCCTTTTTGGTGAATGGGCCAACATAGGTCAAATTGGGCTAACTTGGGCCAATGTTGGGCTAGAGTTGAAATTGATGTAAAATAAATGTTGGAAAATGTTTATGGGAGTGTTTCAAAGAGGTTTTGGCTTAGGTTGGGTTTTGATTTTGAGGTTTGGGCCTATTTGGGTTAGGTTTGGGTTTAGGTCAAAATTGGGCTTTTTGATTTTGGGTTGAATTTGAGTGGGGTTTGGGTCAAAATCTTGGGCAAATCATGTTAGTGTTTTGTTTATGGGGATGTTAAGGAAGGTTTAGAAAAGATTTGGGGTTAATTGGAGTTGAATTGGGTGAGTTTGGGCTAAGTTTGGGTCATAGGTCCAAATTGGGCTTTAAGGCCAAAAGTGAAATTGGATCCCAATGCCAATCAAATTGGGCTTGGATTTGGTCTAGATTGGTGTTGGGGATGTTGAATTGAAGTTTAGAATTGAATTGGACCAGAATTTGGGTCAATTGGGTAGGTTTGGTTTGACATTGGGTTCACTTTGGGTTAAAATGGGTCAAATTGGGGGTTTTGATAAAAGTGGGGTAAATTGACAAAATTGGCCCATGATGTAGTTGAACAAGATGAAATTGGGAATATTTGGGATTTTCTGGAATTTTCTGGGAATTTTCTGAATTTTTGGATTTTTTGGCTAAGAGGGGTATTTTGGGTATTTGGAGGGTATTGGGAGGTATTTTTGGAATTTTTGGTATTTTTGGCTATGGATGATCAATTTGAGTAATGTGGGAATATTTGGGATTGGTTTTGAGGAATTTTGGGTGATTTGGAGGATTTTGGAAAATTTGGGTAATTTCAAGGGTTTTGGGTAGAGTTAAGCGGGTGTAGGGTCCGGGGGTCGAAAATTGAAAATTTGGAAAATTGAAGATTGGGTGAATGTAAGTGGAATGAAATCATTTTGGTTGAGCTATGAAGCCATATCAAGCCCACATGAGCCATAAAAGGGACTCATTTGAGGTATCGCATTATGTTGTTCACAACCTCTTAGCGAGGGCTTAGGGGTTAAGGACCATCCATGTGAATCACCTTCATGAGTCGGGAGGTCGAGTTGGGTATGGGTGTGGTTTTAAGAGGTGTGTGAAAGTGTAGTGCATAGGTGTAGTGTGTGTGCAAGTCGACCCTTCACCGGACCGGGCCACCCGGGGCGGTCCTGAGGCCGAAAGAGTCTATAGGAACTCATCCTTTAAACTTCCGCATTTGATCTCGACCCTACAGGTGATTAGGGGTCTACAATCGAGTTTGTGGAGTTTGCGGGGAGTTAAGAAGTGGTTTGAATTTCTAAGTGGTGGGTCCCGATTCTAATCCTCTAAGATAGTCGAAGGAAAAACTGAAGGCTAGATCTAAGTACTAAAGAGAAGAGAGAAGACCTCATCGAAAATGAGGTCAACATCGGTGTTTAAGAGATTAGCACGAAAAGAAAAATGTTCATTATCTAAGTTATTAGATAAAATGGGTTGTGCGGAGTCTCCAACACCATGAAAAGGAGAATTTTGGCAATGGGAAATTCGATTATCAGAGCGATTATCGATTACCGATTGATGAACATTGTGTTCGAGTGCCGATAAAATTTCGATTGGGCCCTAGAATAAGAGAAGTAGTGGTCACCAATGACAAAACTCGATATGACGATTTAATGTCGAAGCGAGGAAAATACAAGCTGCTAAAATGACGGACTTGAGTCCGGATCTTGCAAAAAGCAAATTATCCTTATATTGGATATGATACACCACGAGAATTCTCACTACATACTTGAAAATAACGTATGGAGGCGAAAATCTTCGAAAGAAATTACGATACCACCAACACTCCTGCAAATAATTCACGAAGAGATTTGCAGAAAACATTCTACAAAATCATTTCGGGAAAGGTTAAAGAAATTAAAAGAAGATATTAAACAACTTTCGAGACGAAAGGAAAAATACTTACGAAAGCTCCAATGAGAATGTTCTTAGCGTTAACACGGTAGAAACCGATGCTGCTTCCTTAGCACGAGAATCAAATGAAGAGGAATTGCGAGAGGTGATACGACAACGAGATGAACAAATAAGTCGTCTTGAACAGAAGAATGGAAGAGCTGGTAGCGACTTTGCAAAACCACCGGCGGACCCTTCTCCAGCTATTGAAATCATTAGACAGGAGGCTATTCACATCCTTGAAAGCGAGAGAAGAAGCGATGGATGTTGAGAAAGCACTCGAAAGAGAAAGAATTCTCCTCGTAATGAAACTCGGAAAAGGATATTACAAAAATAGTGGAACGAGAAGATTAAAGAAATAATGGCTGCAGCGAAAGTTTGGAACATTAACTCGAAAAGGTAGGCCATACCCGGAGGAATTTGATTACGTTCGATATCACAAAGGTTTTGTGCCTCCTGTCTTTAAAATGTTCGATGGGACGGGAAATCCAGAGCTGACATGCGGCACATTTAGAAGCGAGTCTTTGTAATCTTTGGAGGAAATGACGCTCTCTTATTTCGACGATTTGTTAACGATCTCATGGGTGTTGCCTTCGGCGGGTATGCGAGAACTTCCCGACGGATCGTCGAAAACTTTTGTAGAGCTTGAAAGCCTTTTTATTCGACTCTTTGCGGGAGCACAACATCACACCACTTGTTGGTGATTTGGTGGTAGAGAAACAAAAACCGGGAGAAACCTTGGTAGATTATATTTTACGGCTGGAGAAACCTCGGCATGAAATGTGAACCACAATTACAAAAACGACATGTTGTTGGAATGCGCTCAAAAATATCCATGGTCCTATAGCGTTCATGCTTAAAGGATTTACGATAAAAACTTTTGAAAAATTACTCGGTAAAGTGCGCGATCTTCGGGAAGAGGTTAAGCGGATGAGTGTAATGGAGAAAAGCGAAAAGACAAAAACTATCAAAACTTTTGAAAAGAAACACAGGAATATTGCGAAAAAAGGCGAACATGTGATGCAAATTCAACGGAGCGAAAGAAGCAACGACAAAATCCTTCGACATCACGGACATCACCTCGATTACAACTCCGACGACCGATCCCGAGTATCAGGCGAGAAGAAAACAATGGCTCGAAAGAATGAATAAAGTATATTCATTTAAAACGAAGCTCGTCGGTAAAATATTTCGTAGCTTGCTTAAAATACACGAATTTAAGCTACCGAAGCTAAAAGGCAGTGAGATATTGACATGAAGGACAATCCTAATTATTGTCCTTATCACGAGGATGCTCGGACATAAAATTGAAGAATGTTTTGTCTTAGTAGTTGGTTAGAGCGTAATTTCGAAAGATGGAAATATAGTCATTCCGAAAGAATACTTGAAAGAACACTGAAAAGGGATCGATCGATATGGTTTCGATAGAGGAACTTAATCCTAAAAACAAGGATAGCATTTACGAAGAGATCTTTGCTAAATACCAAGTTACAAAATCTCCCGAGAAAGAAAAGAAAAAGAAAATCAAGAAAATGGAAAAGATTAGAGGTCTTCCGGACATAGGGGCTGCAACTCCTTTTGTACCTTCTAGTTCATTTCACTCTTGTACTTAGGATAGTTATGTCGGTAGAAGGACGAAAAATCCTTAAGCCGATAACTTTGTATGACTTTCTTTTTATCATGAATAATAACGATCCTAGTTTTGCGTACATTTTATCCATTACGGATGATGCTTCGAGAATGACCATTTGAATTCTAACCACATAGACGATGCTCGAATCGTATATGATCAATCTAAAGACAACCGAACTAATGAAAATGAAAATGAGAAATCGACAATGACACGAATGAAGATGACATTGCTACGCTTCGATTACAAGGAATTCGATTTCTATAGGATTGGAGTCCTCGGACTCGAAACGAATGAATCGGATAATCGAACTTGAAGAAATAGTTGAAATTAACTTGAGAAGTGGAAAAATCTTACCTCACAGGATAATTCCACAAGAAAAAGAAAAACAAATAATTACACCGAGATAAGATCATTCCTCCAATATATCCTCGAACTTCGAAGGAAGTAAGGATGATCTTCACGATAAGGTGGATTATAATGTCTTGGCTCATTTGAGAAAATTACCGCAAAATTAAGCATACTATGACGCTCTCATACTTTCCCGAAGAAATGAGAGAATCATTAATCGAGGCCCTTTCGGACCACGACATTTGCTTAACTCAACTTGCTAGTACTACCCGAAACGAAGCTTACTCATTAGAGGAATCAACAAAGATTACCTTCTCTGACGATGACTTGTTGCTCGGAACAAGCTGAACATAATCGTCCACTTATATATTACGGTAAACATCGATGACACGATACTTTCGAGAGTTCTTATTGACCGAGTGCTTGATCAACATTATGAATGCGAGAACTCTTGCATACTTAGACATTGATGCCTCTCGACTTATCGAGGATACGATGATGTTAAGAGGATTGATCAGCAAGGAGAACGGGCCCTTGGATCGATAACATTGCTCTTAAAAATAGCCGAAGCTTGGCAACGACGACAAAATTTCATATTATTGATTCGGACACCTCTTTTAATGCCTTACTTGGCGAGACCATGGCTCCATGAATATAAAATGGTACCCTCTTCATTACATCGATGTATCGAATATTTACGAAAAGGACGAGAATTTCGTATTATAGGAGACACTCTAATAGTTTTCGATCCATGAAATCGGTATACATGAAGATGCGGCATATTATGCTCCTATAAATAAAGCAATATCTTCGAAGAGACAACGGTAAATATGGAAGAAAAGAACAAAAGAAAAGAAAATAAATGAAAAGGATTTTCTTGATAAAGACAAAGAGACTAATTTCGAGTCGGACTCGCACTCGAGGTCGAGGCGAGAACGAGGATGAAGGAGAGAAGATCCGATTGTCACGATGAAGAAACCATTGAAGTTCAAAATCCACTGGATTCGAAGAAGAAACGACATACTGTAGTTGCGAAAGGAACCCCGATTCAAAATATCTTTAGAAGAAGAAGACAAAGAGAAACAATTTGAATCCATGTATGACAAAATCGATCATTATATACATTCTATGACTCTAACTCCAATCTCCACTTCTAAGATTGAGAATTTAATAGTCGAAGAAGTATATAATGATGACAAAAAGCCAATTAAGTTTAGACTTGGCTCTACTTCTTCTTGTCTTAAAGATGATGTAAAAATAGAAGATGGAAATCTTCCACGATCGATGAAAATTCCTTTTGAGTTGTATTCTCCTTGGGCACGAAAATTCATTCAAAATAGTTTAATGCTCGAACAATGGTCTTTAAAACAACCGCATTTCATTGAACAAATGTGGAATGATAATAAACGAAATTCTAACTCTAAAAAGGTGTTGGATTTGGAGTTTTGGGACCATTAGATGATACGAGAATTTTGTTTGAGTATCGCGAGAAGAATGTGATTCCGAAACATTGCACGATCTTCCAATTGAAAATGCCTCCCGGAGTTGGAAGAAGAAATTAAATCGACAATTGATGAACTAAAAGAAATAAATTTAGGAACTAATGAAAATCAAAAGCAGAGCTTTTATTAGTTCATTCCTTAATGATGAGGAAATAAAAGACATAACTCGATTGTTGATGGAATATAAAAGCTTGTTTTGCACTGGACTTATGACGAAATGCCTGGTTTATCTCCGAAGTTGCGAGTCCATAAACTCGGGATAGACCGAATCATAAACCCGAGTTAAACGAGCTCAGAAGGATGCGTGTCGAAATAGAGCGACAAGTCGTTGCGGAAGTCGAGAAATTGATAGAGGTGACTTCATACGAGAAGAAAACTATCCGACATGGCAAGCTGATGTGGTGCCGGTTAAAAAGAAAAATGGACGAATAAGAGTCTGCATAGACTATAGGGACTTGAACAAAGCATGTCCAAAAGATGAATTTCCTTTACCAATTCTTGAGTTAATGGTTGACATTGCATCAAAATATGCAATATTTTCTTTCATGGATGGATCATCAGGATATAACCAAATAAAAATGTTTTCGGGAGACGAAGTAAATACAGCTTTCCGAACACCCATCGGCATATATTGTTATAAGGTTATGCCATTTGAATTTGAAAAATCTTTGGTACGACTATCGAAAAACCATGACACGGATTTTTGATGAACTAATACATAATCAAGTCGAATGTTATGTCGACGATCTGATGGACAATAGTAAACAAAAAGATGATCATATATACGATTTGAGAATTGTCTTTGAACGATTACGACGATATAATCTTAAAATGAACCCTTTAAAGTGCGCCTTTGGTGTCACTTCGGGGAAAATTTTTAGGATTTGTAGTTCGACATCGTGGGATAGAAATTGATCCTCTCAAAATTGAAGCTATTCTAAATATGCCTCCTCCTAAAAATCTAACTCAATTGAGATCCTTCCAAGGAAAATTAGCATACATACGACGTTTCATTTCCGATCTCATCGGGTAGATGTCAACCCCTTACTTGCCCTTACTAGAAAAGATGCCAAATTCGTGTGGGATGAAAAGTGCCGGCATGCCTTTGAAGACATTAAACAATATTTGACAACCCCTCTGTCTTAGCGGCCCCTGTATTAGGAAGACCTTTAATCCTTTACACCGCGGCATTGGACAATTCACTTGGAGCTTTACTAGCACAAGTAAATGATGAAGGAAAAGAAAATGCGTTATCTTACTTGAGTCGTTGTTTACTTCCAACGGAAATAAAATATACGACAATTGAGAAGCATTGTTTAGCCTTGATCTTCGCGGTTAAAGCTAAGACATTATATGCTTTCTCATAAAGTAACTCTTATTTCAAGAGTTAACCTGTTACAATATTTAATACCACGGCCAGGCACTTTACGGGAGATTAGCAAGATGGGCAATGATCTTGTTACAATTCGACATAACATTTGTACCGCTACGTCTTTATTAAAGGACAAATCCTAGCAGATTTCTTAGCGGCACATCCAATTCCAACGGGATCACCCCTTAATGACGATCTACACGATGAACAAATATCGAAGTAAAAAATTCTAACATGCAACGATGGGAACTCTACTTTGACGGAGCATCGTACGCATGGAAAAGACAAAGACAAGCAGACAATCATATCGAGCAAAGCCAGGAGTAGGATTAATTTTCATTACTCCGAGAAAAAGTGATGATGCTCTTTTCCTATCATTTGACGAGAACCATGCACGAATAACGAAGCCGAATATGAAGCGCTCATAATCGGTCTAGAATTGACAATATTAATGGAAATTGAGAATATTGATATCTATGGAGATTCCGAGTTAATTATCAATCAAATTCTGTGGCAAATACAAAATTACGAAACCACGACTTGAACAATATTCTCGTTACACTGCGAAATTACTTCAACAAATTCTGATGTAACATTCTTCTTAATCCGAGACGAAACAATTCTCTAGCGGATGCTCTGGCAAAACTTGCGAAGGAATTTGCGTGTCGGAAAAAGATGACATACCGATTTCTATAAAAGGACGACAAGTTCTTTCTCGAATTGATATGGATAATTTGCATAAAATCGGTGAAAATATGACAATGGCAATAAATGACGAGAAGGATGATTGGCGACGACGATCATCGAATATTTACTAAGCGGGAGAATTACACGAAAATAGTTCTATTGCCAACCAAATTAAACAAAGAGCATTATCATATGCTCGAATAAATGACGTCCTTTACAAACGATCTTTTGATCGAAATGTGGTTAAGATGTTTAAACCAAATTGAAGCTCGAGAGATTGTTAAAGAAGTTCATTCGGAGTTTATGTGGTGCACATCGATGCGAGTCCGAAAATGAAAATGAAAATAAAAAGAATGGGTTATTATTGTATGATGATGGCGATTGTCTTGACATCGCGAAGAAATGTCATCGATATCGAATACATGGAGTAGTTTTACATCGAGCCTCCGAATGTCCTACATCAGAGCCATTGCATCATGGCCGTTTGAATGTTGGGGTACTGACACTAGTGGGCCCTATAGATCCTCCCATCCTCCGAGGGCCATAAATTTGTTACTAGCGACTCTTGACTATTTTTCTAAATGGGCGGAAGCAATACCCTTCGAGAAGTCGAGGCGAGAAAAAGTTCTCCACTTCTTTAAAACCCGTATCGTTTATAGATTTAGGATTCCTCGAAGAGTCAGTATCGAGATAATGGGTTGGCCTTGAAAACACAAAAATGAATCACTTTATCCGGAGGCATGGGATTGATTGGAGATATTCCACAATCTATTACCCTAAAGCCCGATGGATTAGTTTGAAAACTTTCGATAAAACATTGGTGCAAATCTTGAAAAAGACATTAAGTAATAGCCGAGACTACGGCATGAACGACTAATAGAAGCTTTATGGGCTTATAGAACTACATGCTTGAACTCCAAACACGGTCTACACCATTTGCTTTGGTATATGGTTACGAAGCCATTTGCCTCTAGAAGTCGAAATTCCTTCTCTCGGAATCGCGATAAGCGATAAAATATGCTGAAGAAGAAAATGTCGAGTTGCGACTTGAAGAACTTGAAAATTTGGAGGGCAAACGTCTACGAAGCCCAGACGAGAATCTTGAATTATATCAAGTAAAAATGATACGAGTTCACGACATACTAGTTCGTCCTAGAACTTTTCGAATCGGTGAATTAGTTTTAGTTCTGTCGAAGACTATACTTAGCTCATCGAAAGAAAGGTGGCAAATTCGAACCCATATGGGAAGGTCCGTATGTAATTGAAAAGACTGTTCCGAGAGGATCCTACCAGTTGGTGAATTGTCGAGGAGAAAGAATCCTACCTCCCGATCGATGGGCGTTTTCTAAAGAAATACTACGCGACATAAAAAAAGAAGAAAGAAATGAATAAAAGACTTATTTATAAAGCTAGGGACAATAAATTCTCCTTTCGAAAAAAAAAATCATCTTTGATGTTTTGTGACATCTCTTTCATTTGTTGAACAAACATTTGAAAATCTAAAATGATATTACTGTCTTGATACTTTCGGGAAAAATGCTG
>JAKZJZ010001277.1:0-29364 GCA_022702705.1 Papilionanthe hookeriana x Papilionanthe teres
CTTCACTTCCCACAAAAATTATATATATGCATTGCAAGGCTAAACTTTGAGGTGAATGAATAAGAAGAAATGCCAAGTACTCTTTTATTTTATTGCACTGCAATTTACTTTCTCGTACCTTTTTTGTTTGTGAAATTGCATGATAAACAACATAGTCACCCTGCATGTCAAAACCAAAACTTTTAAGATAGCCACAAAACCAAAACCAAAACTAAAATTAAAGATCTAAACAAAAAAAAAATTCACTATCACAACATTAAAAATATAAGACAACTCAAAATTTAATCACAACAAAACAACAAAATAACAATTATAAATAAATTAAAATATCTCTTTGGATGATCAAGAATACCTCAGATGAGGCAACCTATGGCTGCTAACGAGATTTCCAACGTTCTGAATGAACGTGTTGAATTCATTTGTTTGAATTTGGTAAATACATCTGGACTAAGTGAACCCAAATAAAATAGTGGTGTCTGAATGAGGGAACTGTGGGATCCTCACCGCTGTCACTATAATCAAATTAAATATTCCCCTAATAAGACATTAAGACACCTCAATTTAAACATTCCTATAACATGTTACTTCTTTCAACACTTTACATTTGACACTTCTAAAATTAAACTTGCTACGATAAGGAGCTTGGAGCAAACATTGTGGGCATGACAACCATATTTAATAGTAAAACTCCTTAGAAATATATAAGAAGATATAGGACTTCGAGATAGTTTACCTGGTGAAAATATAATCCCTCTCATTATCCCTTTAGGCGTTTGCACCTGGTGTAATATAAGCCCTAACTTGTCTTATGATTCCAAGGTTGTCATCTGATATGACATAGATCCTCCGATCTTCCAAGCTACTCGCATGATTGGTATCATGTGAATCTAAGCCCTTACTAAATAAATTGGTAGGATGAAACATTAAATAATCTCCTCAAATTGAAGCAAAATCAAAGGATAGCTTGGGAAGTAACCAAGATTCTTCTTGGATCTATCTCTTCCCCTAACCCCACTTCCTTTAGATTCTTACACTAGCTTTTCTGAGACATGAGCCACTCACCTATTGGAATTCCTACTATTTCACCCTCTTTTATAAAATCCTACCTTTTGGAAGTCATGAAAATTTATTCCCAGATCTAAATCAAGAGTTTTCTTAGGTGACTTCGGTCATTTAAGATGTAATCAACTATAGGGGCTTGCCCTTATAGAAAACTTAAACAAACCCAATATTACTATGAACCCTGTTTGATCTTTTCATATCAGGTAGGGGAACCTATCGGTCAACATAAAAGGTTCACAGACCAAAATAGATGTCACAAAGTTATTAGTTTTAATTTGTTGACCTCATTTTTGATGAGGTCTTCTCTTCTTCTCTTTAGTACTTAGGATCTAGCCTTAGGCTTTTCCTTTGACTATCTTAGAGGACTAGAATTGGGATCCACCTTTTAGAAATTCAAACCACTTCTTAACTCCCCGCAAACTCCACAAACTTGACTATAGACCCCTAATCACCTAGAGGGTTGAAATCAAATGTGGAAGTTTAAAGGATGAGTTCTATAGGACTCTTTGGCCTTAGGACCGCCTGCGGTGGCTTGGTCTGGTGAAGGGTTGACTTACACATACACTACACCTATGCACTACACTTTCACACACCTCCTAAAACACACCCTTACCCGACTTAACTTCCTGACTCATGTAGGTGATTCACATGGATGGTCCTTAACCCCTAAGCCCTGGCTAAGAGGGTTAGGAACAACATGGTGAATGCCTCAAATGAGTCCCTTCATGGCTCATATGGGCTTGATATGGCTTCATAGCTCAACAAAAATGATTTCATTTCACTTACATCCACCCAATCTTCAATTTTCCAAATTTTCAATTTTTGACCCCCGGACCCTACACCCACCAACCCTACCAAATGCCCTCGAAACTACCCAAATTTCTCAAAAATTTCCAAATTACCCAAAATTCCTCAAAACCATTCCTAAACATTTCCACATTACTCAAATTGACCATTCCTAGCCAAAAATACCAAAAATTCCAAGAATACCCTCCCAATACCTTCCAAATACCCAAAATACCCCTTTTGACCCAAAAATCCAAAAATTCAGAAAATTCCCATAAAATTCCAGAAAATCCCAAATATTCCCAATTTCATTTTGTTCAACTACACCATGGGCCAATTTTGTCAATTTACCCCACTTTTATCAAAACCCCCAATTTAACCCATTTTAACCCAAAGTAAACCCAATGTCAAACCTAACCTACCCAATTGACCCAAATTCTGATCCAATTCAATTCTAAACTTCAATTCAACATCCCCAACACCAATCTAGACCAAAGACAAGCTTAATTTGATTGAAATTTGGGTCCAATTTCACTTTTGGCCTTAAAGCCCAATTTGGACCTATGACCCAAACCTAACCCAAATTCACCCAATTCAACTCCAATTAACCCCAAATCTTTTCTAAACCTTCCTTTACATCCCCATAAACAAAACACTAGCATGATTTGCCCAAAATTTAGACCCAAACCCCACTCAAATTCAACCCAAAATCAAAAAGGCCCATTTTGACCTAAACCCAAACCTAGCCCAAATGAGCCCAAATCCCAAAATCAAAACCCAACCAAAGCCAAAACCTCTTTGAAACACTCCCATAAACATTTCCCAACATTAATTTCACATCAATTTCAACCCTAGCCCAACATTGGCCCATGCTAGCCTATTTTGGCCCACCTTAGCCTCTTTACCAAAAAGCCCATATCCAATCCAATTCAAACCCAAATCACCTCAAATTTGTTTCAAACCACTCATGACACATCCCTAAACTAAACTCAACAATTATTTGGCCCAAGCCTTTACCAAAATTTCATCCCAAAATCCATTTTAAAATTCAAAAGCCCACTTTCCTAAACCATTTAAAAGCCCATCTAAAACCATTTCAATGAGCCCAAAATCTACCCTAAAGCCCACATGACATTTCCATTTGCCATCCACTTAATCAAAGCCATTACCTAAGTCCTAAATCCATCATCAAATCATTCCAAATCAAGTTCCATACAAATTTCCATCAAATTACCAAAAAATTCCTAAAATCCATTTTCATGAAATCGACCAAGCTTTCCTCAAGCCAAAAGTGAGCCATGAAGCCATGCATGAGCCACATGTGAGCCATGAGAGCCTTGGACACTCCACCATGCCATATTGGGTAGGAAGGAGGGCCCCTTTCCTTAATCCCTAAAGCTCATTAGCCTTAATCATGATTCACCTAAACCTAAATTTAATCCAAATATATTTGGATGGAGACTTCTCCATGCCAAACCAAATCGATCCCTTTGATCCCCCACAGCACCCAAAGCCACCTCGAGGGGTGCACCAAGCCCAAATGGGTGAGTTGACCCATTTAGATCCAAAATGGTCTTCCCCCATTCCATTTCAATCCAAGCTCTTTACACTTGGCATTTGCCGATTGCTTGCACAAACACCCGACCCGACCCACCCGACCCCGAGGGTGACCCTCGCTCGCCGGCCGGCCACCCCGGTCGCCGGAAAACTCCATGGCCGAGAGGTCCGAGTCAATCCAAGCTTGGAATTCTCACCGTCGAGCCGCCCCATGCCCGAGTGGCCATCGCATGCTGTTCTTCACTTGCCATGAGCAGCTGATCCCGACCCCTAACTCCCCGAGAGAGCCTCCACCATGCCTATTTAAACACCACCCCTCTCGGCCATGAAGAAAGAGTTGCACAAACCTTGCCAAAACTCCGCCAAAATTGTTCCGAGACCCTCCTCATACACGAGCACTTGATCCCCGAGTGAGATCCCCCTGCCATTTCTTCTCTGCGAGCTTAATTTCGAGTTGAAATCCAAACCCAAAACCAGGACACTTCCCACGGTGAACCAATCCCCAAATTGATTAGTCCTACACCTTCACCGGACCAAGGGAAGGTGTCCACCAGCAAAAGCCCCATCTCCGGGCCACCCAGGTTGCTCCGGACTCCAAGCTTTGTGATCGACCGTGGTCGAAGTTCAACTTAGACAATTCACTGCGACCGGGAGACTTCATCCGGAGCTTGCCGGGATCCAATCGAAGGTGCAACAACTCTCGGATCGAAGCTTCACTTCTCCGAGCAAAGGTATGAGCTAGTTCTTCATCCCGAGCTTCCGGAGATTCTCCATTTCAAATGCCTTAATTTCAATGCATGTTTACCGTATGGATGTGTTCGTCTCTTCAAGACGAATCCATGAGAGCATAAGAACACGAAAATCCATCGAGAATCGAGTGAGTTCTTAGGGTTAGAGTGTGGACGGTCACGGGATCGCACCAGTCATGGACGATGAACGGATGCCGTCCATTTAATACACGCGCGGACGGACGGCTCAGATGGCGTTGGACCAGGAGACGGTACGAGAACCGCGGGGCCCGGGTTGCCGACTCAGATGGCGGCGTCGAATGGGAGCGCGCCACGCGGCGTTTCGGAGCTGCCGAGGTTGACGCGGCGCCGCGTGGATAAGTAGATAAATAGGGTATTTTCCTATTTATTTAATTCCCTAAACTTGGAAAATTCATATCTTTGTGTAGAAAAATCACAAAAATAAAATAAAAATACCCTCTTGCTCAGTGAACGAGAGGAGAATAATGTGGAAAACAAATTAATTAATTTTGTCCAAGTATTTTATTTTTAATTAATTATTTACTTCCTGCATTGTTTTAATTCTCCATGCATGTATACAATTCACCATGGCATGAGACCATAGGGCTTTTGAAGCCTCTGAACTTAGGAACATTCCCGAATTTTCCAAGGTCGAGGCCATCTCTGTGAAAAGTTATTGATTTTTCAAATGCATGTTGTCGTTTTAAGTATTTTAATTTCAAAAATTAGCATGTTGTGAAATAAATTCTAGGAAAATTTGGTGATGTTCCTTATGACCAGAGAACCTTAGGAAAAATAGGATTTGAGTTAATTCACTTAGACTTAACCCTAATTGGCTTAAACACCCAAAATAGGTCTCTAATTAATTAGAGTTAACCATAGATCAAATTGACTTGAAATCAATTCTCCACTGACCTTTAGGATCAGAGGAATCCATCATAAAAATTTGAGGTCAATTGGACTTGGTTAGCCCCACTAATTGGGTTAATTAAGCCACTTAGCCATTTTAAACTTTAAAAATTCATAACTTTCAAAATATCTTTCAAAAATTCACCAAATTGGTTTTGGAGTCTCTCTGATATCAGGGGAGTTTAAGAAAATTAAAATTTCAATTTTCTAAAAAAGTTGATTTTTAATATTATTTTAATATTTTTAATAATTAAAAAATGATAAAAATCACAAAAATAATAAAATTCACCAAAATGTCATATTTTGAATTTTAATCACTTAGGAACAAGTCCCATATTTTTCCTAGGTCTATTTAGTGAGATATTAATTTTTAAAGCTCTAGGGTAATTTTAAAATTAAAAAAATGTATTTTCTAGCATTTTCACCAAAATAATTATAATAAATCAAAGAAAAATCAGAAAATTGTAAAGTTTGGTTCTCTGGAATCCTTGATATCAGAGAGAATTTTAAAAATTATAAAACTTATTTTTCAACATTTATTTTATTTTTAAATTAATTAATACTCCAGAATTTAAAATAATTCTAATAAATAAAATATAATTCAAAAAATTACAAAATTTGGTCCAAGTGGTCCTCTGGTCATTAGGAATGTCCCCTAATTTTCTTAAGGACAGAAACTTTCCCTTGGTCATGTTATTGAATTTTCCTTGGAAATTTCTCTTTTCTACAAAAAATAATTATATAAATAAATTAAATACAGAAAAATCACATTTTCTCCTCTCATGTCTTCATTGACACATAAGTGAAGTCACATAAAAATTTCAAGTTCATTTGAGTTCAATTTAGTGAGTTATGAAATTATTAGGCTTAAAGGGCAAAATGGTAATTAAAATTTTAATCCTTTAATTAAAACTTTAGGTTTAATAAAAAATTAACAAGTAAAATATTTGATCCTAATCTGATTTGGATGATTGAAATTAAATAATCAAAGGGTAGAAACCCATTAAGCAATTTAAAATGATTAAACTTTAATTAAATAATTAATTGAATTTGGAAGAATAATAAATTTGGAATTATTAAAATAGGGATATTATTAGGAAGAGATTTATCCTTTAATTTAAAAAATCCCTAAATTAATCATCTCATTAATACTCAACTCTTAATTAAAATGATAACTCAAATTTAAAATATTAAAAGACTTAATCATTAAATTAAATTAAATCATTAAACTTTTTTTAAAAATTTTCAACTAAATTAAATTAAATTAAGATTAAAAGTTGAATTAAATAAAATTAAATTAAGTTAAATTAAATAAACAAATTAAATCAAATTAAATGAATTAAATACATTAAATTAAATAAATAAATAAAATTAAATTAAGTTAAATAAAATTAAATAAACAACTTAAATTAAATTAAAATTAAATTAAATTAAAATTAAATTAAATTAAATTAAATTAAATTAAATTAAATTAAATTAAATTAAAATTAAAATTAAATTAAATTAAAATTAAATTAAATTAAATTAAGAAATTAAATCAAATAAATTAAATCTGAATTAAATTAAATCAAATCAAATTAAATTAAATAAATTAAATTAAAATAAATTAAATTAAATTAAATTAAATTGAATTAAATAACCTCACTTAAGACATGAAGAAATAAATCTAAAATAACTTGAACACTATTCCAAACTTAAATCATTAATTTGAACTTAAATTTGAATCACAAATCATTAAATATCATTTCGCCTTAGGAGCTTTAGTTATCATAACTCCTAAATAGAACATCAAATGAAGTGACACTTCACTTATAAGGATATTCAAATGTCCTAGTTCACTGAGCAAGTTAACAAAACTTGAAAACCTCGGACGATTGATCCATTTACACAATTAAATTCATTTGGACTTAAAACAATCCTAGAAATATTGAAAAGATGTTTAAGATTCTTCTTAAGCACTTCCTCAATATGATAGGATATTTACAAGAACAATTGAACTTAATTGTTCTTTGATGAAGAAAATCGTCTTCAAACCAAAAACACAAAGAACCTAGACGTCATAGGAAACGACTAGCTATAGGATTAGGATTTTGGTAGAAAACCATAAACCTTTTCCCTTAGCTTTACCGAGAACTTGCTTAAATATTCTAACCGTATTTTAAGTGCGGCTTGGAATGACGGGAAGACCCTCCAGGTACGCTTTTACTTTATTGCAATTTACTTTATTGCAATTTACTTACATGCATCGTACTTTACTTTTCTTGCATGATAAACCAACGATTGCATGAAAACCGACACCTTTAGGACAGAAACCAAAACCGAAACCCATAATTAAAATAAAAGACATTACAAGATAAAATTCACCTCCACAACATTTCAAAATATAAGACAACTCAAAATTTAATCACAAACGGAACAACAAAACTACAACTACAACTAAATTAAAACGTCTCATTGAATGATCGGGAATACCTCGGATGATGTAACCCGCGTGTTGCTAACGGGATTTCCCACGGTCTAAATGAAAGTGCGGAACTCATTTGGTTGAGTTTAGCAAATTCATCCGGACTAAGTGAATTCGATGAAAATAACGGTGCTTGGGATGACGGAACCGTGGGATCTTAATCGGTTCCGTTTAATCAACTTTAAGATCCGTTTTAATTAAAACACAAAAAAACACGTGGAAATTAAGACTTCTCAAACCAAGACACTTCTCTCATCTCTTGATTTATGATTTCTAAAACTAAACCTCTGCAACAACAAGGAGCTCGGAGCATGGTGGGCGGCACGGCCATCGTCGTCAAGCAAAACTTGAACCTACTTCAGCAAAACTTTCTTAGAATTAAATAACGAAGCCATAGGACTTCGAGGTAGTTTGCACTAGTGCAACATAAATCCTCAACTCTTCGTTAGGCATTTGCATTGCAAATTAAGCCCTAACCGGTCTTAGGATTCCGAGGTAGTCGTCCGATACGACATAAACCCTCATATCTTCTAGGCAATTTGTATGATTCGATCATATAAATATAAGCCCTAATCAACTAAAATTGGCAAGATTAAAACATTAAATAAACATTAGGACTTTCCTAAATTCAAGCCAAACAATAGGGTAGTCGGGAAATTATCGAAGTTCGCTTCCAATCCGTGATCTCTCCTACTTCTCTTCCTTCGAATTCCCAAAATAAAAAGGTTCCGAATTTGATCCATTCCTTATTGAAATTCCAAAATTCAATCCTTTGAAAACCTTAAACTTTGAAATTCTTGAGAGCAGAATTATTGATTATTATCGAGAGTTTTCTTAGGTGATTCCCGTCACTTAAGATGTAATTAACTATAGGGGCTTGCCCTTATAGGGAACTTTAAGAACCCAGGTAATATAAACCTTGTTTAATGTTTTCATATTAAGCGAGGGAATTTGTCGGCTTATAAAATTGGTTCGCGGACAAACGGATGTCACAAATCCTCTAGTTTATTTAACCGAGCCCCACTCATCAAGCGGTGTGTCTATCCTTAGGGATAGATACACGGTTGTAGTGCGGTGCTCGTTCATGTAAACTATTCGGGATGTGAGATCGGTTTGATTTCATATCTTAAAACTTTCAAATTTAAAATTATTTTCAAAATCAAATAGTACTTTCTAAACCATATATATATTTAAATTAAATTTAAAATACGCCAGACATATTTACGTAGGCGAACCCCTTTTCAAAATAAAACACACAACCTAAAAAAAATGCCGACATATTTACGGCGACTCCGTTGGGAATAGTTCCTCTCTCCATTTTAATCAAATAGTTACGCTTTCAAAAATCGGTAGTGTATCCATGTCCCTAATGGATCAAACTACCCTTCTTTCCGTTGGAATACTATGTTCATTTCTACCTTGAACAAGTATAACCAACATTCTCTCGGATTTAGGAGCCACTTTGTTTAGACACCCCTAAACGAGAGAGGTTCCGAGATCCTTTTACCTCATTTCGAGGTGGGGTGGACCCCGATAGGTGTTAGTTTAGGAGTGATCCTTCGGGTCGAGAAGTCTTGCTTAAGACTCTCTTTTCCTTTCCAACTCCGATTCGATTCCTTACCTTCTCTACACCTTTGAACACTCCGTTCTAAATAAACAAACCTTTTAATAAGTGATTCCTTCTTATAAATACATGAACATGAATGAGTTCGGACTCTTTTCGATTCCTTTCTTTTCGTCCTAAAGAAAAGAAGCATAACTGGGATCGACAACCAGAATCTACCCTGCGAAATGGAAGCCCCGAAGCCGATTTTCTCCTTCACCAATGGATGGACCTCGGCGTGCTATAAGGATGAGTTGCCGACAATGGAATCATCCGATTTGGACAAGGATTTGAAAACACGAACGTCAAGGTCACCAACGTCTCCCTCTTTGCACCGATGAACAAGGTATCCGAAGCCGAAGAGCCGGCCGTCGAGTTCAACCTCAGGTCGACCCAAGAATTCCCTCCTCTGCAAAGGATCCCGACTAAGAGGATGCCGAGCGTCCACGGGAGGACCTGTTCTTTCTACCCCCACTCGGTCTAGTTGTTTCGCACTTGCCCCGACTTTTGCCAAGTCGAAGGGAAAGAAATCCAAGATTATGATGGACCTGTTACCGTGGAGGGTACGGATCTTCTGTAAGACCTTCGTTTTCGAGATCGGGTCCGGTTCGAGAATTCCGTCACTAACAAAGACCCGAGAAGAAACGGAAATAGAAGGATCGCTAAAGAAGCCGAGACTGCTGAAATTGCTTCTAGAAGAAATTCCGAAGCTGCCGGAATATACACCACTGCTCGAATACATACCACTCGTTGGGAGGAAGCGAGTTTCATCCCCTCTCCGCCGCAGAAGATGAAGAAAACATTCGCAAAATTGCTTGCCACATTACCACGACCCGCATATTACAACGATAGCCGCGAAAAGAACTAGAACTACGCCGTTTGCTCGACTGCAAACTTTGGTAGAAAAGTTAGCGAAGAAGGAAAACCGCCCGTATCGAAATTCTACGGAGGATAGGGCGGGTGCCAATCAAATCCCGTCTTGGGCCCCGAGTAGAACCCGCCGTCATGACGGAAAAGCCGAGTAAAAGAATGAAGGCTAGTCCGCCTGTTGTCGTCTCGGGATTACAGATTAGGGAGGATACCACCTTCCAGAGCATTTGGCCGACGGACCATCGCGGTCCTAGACCTTCTGCCGCAGAAGGATGGTATGGCGTCCCACTGCTTGGGCGATTGAGATTGAAACGACGGCTCGAGAAAGAAAGTCTCGCCGGGAGACTTGAATGCGAAGAAAGTGCTACCGCGATGAAGGGGACTCGTGAGAAGGGGACCGGCAACTATCGCACGACAACCACGAAGACACACGAAAGCCCCGCTAGAAGATGCCATGGAAAAGTTGAGAACCGATATCCGAGCGATTGGCAAAGGAAAGAGAAGAAAAGTTCGGAGACGAGATTGATTCATCGGAATTTATGGACGACGAATACGCGAGAAATCAACATGGTTGAGACACGAGCTTCATCGGCTTCGCAAGGTGCTCCTGCACCGCGAGAAGAGAGGAGCCGGAACCGATGAGAAGACGACTTCAAGAGAAAGACGACACGATCGCTCGAATGGCGAAAAGGATGGAAGAGATGGCCGTAGCTCCGGCCACTCTCCGAGTCGAAGTACAACCACATAGAGAAACACCCCGGAGGTTATTCACATTGTAGACGGAGGAAAGGAGATTACGTCCGTCAATGGGGATGATCGGCTGAAGAAGGATACAACACAAAGTATGATTCCTGAAAAGGATATCAAGAACTTGGTAGAACGAGCGAGTGCGAGAAGCCTTAGCACAATCGAAGAGCGGGACATCCATTCGGACGGGTAGACCTTACCCCGAAGAATTCGACGCTGTCCAATACCCGAAAGGCTTCGTACCACCTCTGTTTAAGACCTTCGATGGAACCGGGAACCCTCGACAGCATGTAGCACACTTTCGTGCCGGTCTGTTGCAATGCCGGCGGGAGCGATGCATTACTCTTCCGACAGGTTCGTCGAGCGGTCTGTCGGGAATCGCCTTCGGCGGGTATGCGGAATTACCAAACGGTTCGGTAAAGACATTCTCGGAGCTAGAGAACCTCTTCATCGAGCGATTCGCCGGAGCTCGGCACCACATCACTATAGGTGATTTAGTGGTAGAGAAGCGAAGCCGAATGAAACTTTGGTGGATTACATACTCCGATGGAGGAACTTAAGTATGAAGTGTGAACCACAGCTGCAAGAACAACATGCGATCGGCATTTTGCTAAAAAGCATTCACGGCCCGATAGCACTTCTCCTCAAGGGATTTACTATTAAGACTTTCGAGAAGTTGTTAAGCAAGGCCGGAAGCTTGCAAGAGGAGGCGAAGCAATTAAGTTTCACCGACAAGACAGATAAACAAAAGCCTGTAAAGACTTTTGAAAAGAAATCCGGGATCGTCGCGACGAGTTGACAAAGGCAAGCAACCGATGCAAATACCACCGAACGGCCGCGAGCAACCACAACGAGTACCGGCAACCTCGGCCCGACTATCGGTCATCTCCGCAATATGAACAACCACCTCGTCGGCAACGTACATTAAGAGAGCTTTTGAGCGAGAGAATATCCGTTCAAGAATGAGGCGGTGCGAAAAATGTTCCGTAGTACGATGAAGACTCCGGATTTCCAACTGCCGGAGCCTAAAAGACCGGAGGAAGTCAACAAGAAGGGTGATCCCAACTTTTGCCCTTACCACCAAATGCTTGGACACAAAATAGAAGATTGCATTACCTTCAAAAGTTGGCTCAATGACAACTCGCGGAAAGGGAATATAACGATCCCGAAGGAGTACATGAAGGAACCCCGGAAAGGAGGTTCCGTCAATGTTATCTCGACCGATCCCATCATTCCGATAGATCCCTATACAACCGACGATGGATGGACTACCGCTTGGACGAGGTCTTCGAAAAAGATTTTAGACGAGCATCCGGACCGCTTCGGCACAAGCTTCAATTCAGAGTTTGAAACCTGTTAAGCCGGTACTATCACTTGCGATAGAAGAACCACCTCAACAGGAGACGATTGAAGAGAAGAAGAAAATTGACGAAGAAGAGAAGACCGAGGCACCTAAGGCTAGACTAGGGGCTGCTTATCCTAGGATAGTTGTTTCCGATTCGGGGGAGAAATCCCTCGAACCCCTGACTCTGTATGATTATCTGCTCACTTCGGTGGGATCATATAATGATAAGGGTGATGGCGTTGGCTACGTTTTGATTGTGTCTAACGATTACGTAACTAACGATAATCCGGATATCGATTTCGATACCAACGACAATTCTCAAATCATACACCATCTCGACAAGCAAAATAACGAAGAAGACATCCATCAAGGAGGCTACGAGAGTTCAACAAGCAACGAATCTATCTGCGAGTTTCGAGGAGCTCCAGTCACGATAGAGTTAGAGCCTTCAGACTCTGAAGCTAATCCGGAAGAGCCTGTCATTCCGATTCAAGAAGAGACACCGGCAAGCTCAACAATAGATTCAGAAGAAATTACAGAAGTCAACTTAAGGAGTGGAAAAGTTCTACCTCCGAGAATGGGTCCAAAAGACAAAGGGAAGCGGTGGTTGTTCGGGAAGAACCAACCCCAGCAGAAGAAATACCCATTCGAGAAGAAGCGAGAGACACATGAAAACAAAGTAGACTACAACGTGCTAGCCTCATCTTAGGAAACTACCGACCAAGCCGAGCATCTACGACGCTCTCATCTTATCAAAGGAGATGAGAGAAGCTCGATCGAGGCCTTACTTGATCCGGAAATTTGCTTAGCTCAAATGGCCGGAGAGTCCTTAGATGAGGTTTGCTCGTTAAAGGAACAACGAGGTGTTACCTTCGCGGACGACGACCTACTACTTGGAACTGACGAGATCACAACCGACCGTTGTACATTTCGATTACAATCGGAAGATTTACACTCTCCGGAGTATTGGTGGATCCAGGAGCATCAATCAATATAATGAATCTTCGAACGCTAGCATACTTGGAAATTGATGCTCGCGAGCTCGAGGCGGACAAAATGTTATTAAGAGGATTCGACCGAGAAAGGAGAAAGAGCCCTCGGCTCCATAACACCGCTAATGAAGACCGGTGACTTAGCAAAGACAACCGCGAAATTTCACATAATTGATTCGAAACGTCGTTCAACGCTCTCTTGGGCCGACCATGGATACATGAAAACGGGATGGTACCATCATCTCTACATCGATGCATCGAATACTACGATGGAGGAGAACGAGTGCATCAAAGGTGACTTACAACCATTCTCCGTACATGAAATTGGAATCCACGAGGATGCGACTTATTATGCACCACGAAGAAAACGATCTTCTCCGGAGATACCATAACAAATGAAGCGAAGAAAGTTCGGGACAACGAAGAACACTGAAGTTCTAGTCCAACAGTCACTCACCACTCCCTTACGGCGAGATGGTGAAGGTTTCTCCACGACTCGCATCCGAGGTCGAGGCCGGGGACGAGGTCGTGGTAGAGACATTAGGACAATTGGACAGAGGAAACCAACCATCAATGTCGATTGGGAATATAGTTCCGAAGAAGAAAGAGAAATCAAACAAGAAGCGACGACAATAAGTCGAAAGAAGCCGCAATTCAAAATCCCTATCGAAGATGAAAGAAACGAAGAATATAAATCGATGTACGAGAAGATTAACCACTATGTACATACTATGACCCTGACCCCGATCCATTCTAATAAGATCGAGGGTATGGAGGTCAAAGAGGTACGTAGCGGTGGTGCAAAACCAATCAAATTCTACCGTGGTGCTTCTTCCTCCAAAACTGAAAATAATGTACAATTTGAAGATGCTACTTCATCAAAATTAATGGAATTGCCTTTTGAGTGGTACTCTCTCCCGTGTTCAAAATTTAATTCGACGTGGTTTCTTACCTCGACGAGTGGACAAAAGGTCAATCACAACGTTTTGAAAATTTATGGAATAACTCCGGTCGTCCACCCAACTCAAAACATGGTCTCGGATTCGGCACGGTAGGATCGGTTGACGATACCGAATTTTGCTTGGTTGTCACCTGCGAGTCTAATGAAAACTGCATGGAAACTACGGACGAACTCGAAGATTTACAAATTGGAGACGCTCCACCGAATTCGAAGAAGAAATCAAATCTACGATAGATGAGTTAATAGAAGTTAACTTAGGTACTAGCGAAGAGCTCAGACCTACCTTTGTTAGCTCTTTACTCGATAAAGAAGACTCCAAAGAAATAATCAAGTTATTAATGGAATTCAAAGACTTGTTTTGCTTGGAGCTACGATGAGATGCCGAGTTTAGCTCCGGAGGTCGCAGTCCATAAACTAGGAGTGGACCCTACTTGCGTCCAGGTCGGACGAGGTCCCGGAAGAATGCGTCTAGAAATCGAACAACAAGTCATAGCTGAAGTTAAAAAGTTAATAGACGCTAAATTTGTCCGTGAAGAACAATACCCGACTTGGTTAGCCAACGTGGTACCGATCGGGAAGAAGAATGGTCGGATCGAATTTGTGTGGATTTCGAGAGATTTAAACAAGGCATGTCCAAAAGATGAATTTCCTCTACCGATCCCAGAATTAATGATCGACATCGCTTCAACACATGAAATATTCTCGTTCATGGATGGATCTTCAGGATACAACCAAATAAAAATGGCTCCGAGAAGATGAAAAGCTTACGGCATTCGAACGCCGATCGGAGTATTTTGCTACACGGTGATGCCATTCGGATTGAAGAACGCAGGAGCAACCTACCGAAGAGCAATGACAAGAATTTTTGATGATCTCATCCACAATCAAGTCGAATGCTACGTGGACGATGTGGTCATCAAAAGCAAAGTAAAGGACAACCACTTGTATGATTTGAGAATTGTTTTCGAACGATTAAGACAATTTAACCTTAAGATGAATCCCTTAAAATGCGCCTTCGGCGTCACCTCCGGAAATTCTTAGGATTCGTTGTCCGACATCGTGGAATTGAAATCGATCCGGAGAAGATTAAAGCCATCTTAGAAATGCCGCCTCCCAAAACCTTAAAACAACTACGATCTTTTCAAGGGAAGCCGGCATATCTTCGACGCTTTATCTCAAACCCGTCGGGTAGGTGTCAGCCTTTCTCGGCACTAGTTAAAAAGGACGCCAAATTTATTTGGGAAGAGAAATGCCGTGAGGGCCTTCGAGGACATTAAACAATATTTAATGACACCTCCCTGTCTTAGCAGCCCCAGGTCTCGGGTAGACCGCTAATACTTTATACCGCGGCTTTAGACGACTCTCTCGGAGCCCTGTTAGCCTGGAGTCGATGATGAGGGTAAAGAAAATGCTCTTTATTACTTAAGCCGTCGTTCTATCGCCGACGGAAATAAGGTATCCCGCAATTGAAAAGCATTGTTTGGCCCTGATCTTCGCCGCTCAAAAGCTCGAGCACTACATGCTTTCTCATAAGGTCAACCTGATCTCGAAGTTTAATCCATTGCAATACTTGATGACTCGTCCAACGCTTTCCGGCAGACTTGCCAGATGGTCGATGATATTATTGCAATTCGATATAACTTTCGTGCCTCTTCGTGCCGTAAAGGGACAAGCCTTAGCAGACTTTCTCGCGGCACACCCTTTGCGGCGAGAATCTCCTCTCAATGACGATCCGCGGATGAACAAATAATGAACCTAGAAGACCTTGATGATCGACGTTGGGAATTATATTTCGACGGAGCATCTTCGCCGCACAAAGACGAAGAATCGCAAGTGATAGTGCCGGTAAGGCAGGAATCGGGCTAATCTTTATAACACCGGAGCGGGGGATGTTAAGATACTCCTACCACTTGACGGAACCATGTACAAACAACGAAGCGAATACGAAGCCCTCATAACGGGATCGGAATTAACCATTCGAATGGGGATAACGGACATCAACATCTACGGAGATTCACGGTTAATCATTCGACGGATCGTCGGACGATACGGAATTTTAAAACCAAGACTCGAGCAATACTTCCGGTATGCCATACAACATTGGAACGGATTCGAATGTGACAATCTACAAAATTCCCAGAAAGAAAACGCTCTAGCGGATGCGCTAGCTCGTCTCGCAAAGGAATTTGCCTGTTTGCAAGATGAATCAGTGGAAGTGTCAGTTCACGGACGCCAGGTCCTATCACAGCTTGACATAGACACGATACACAAATCAGAAAAGGAAGAAGAATCAATTGCAGCAGTGACAGAAAACACGGAAGATTGGCGACGGCCATTAATGGATTACCCGCAAACGGGAAACTACCGGACGATAGGTCATTAGCCCATCGGATCGAAAAGAACTCGTCCTACGCATTAATAAACAACACATTATACGAAGGTCTTTTGATCAAATGTGGCTAAGGTGCCTAAGCGGGTCCGAAGCCCGTGAAATTGTTAAGGAGGTGCATTCGGGACTGCGTGGCGCTCACCGGTCGGGTCCGAAGATGAAAATGAAAATTAAAAGACTAGGGTACTACTCGGCCCTCGATGATGACCGATTGCATGAAAATCGCCAAGAGCCGTCACCGGTGCCAAGTGCACGGAGTGGTTCTACACCAACCTCCAAATGTGCTACATCCGACAATTGCATCGTGGCCATTTGAATGTTGGGGCACGGATATAGTGGGTCCGATAGAACCGCCGTCGTCGAAAGGACATCGCTTCATTCTTGCGGCTACGGATTACTTTTCCGAGTGGGCAGAGGCGGTTCCACTTAGAGAAGTGAAAGCACATCACGTGCTACAATTTTTCAAGAACCAAGTTGTCTACCGTTTCGGGAGTGCCGCGCGAGATCATCTCGGATAATGGGTCGGCATTCGAAGCACACAAATCAACAATTTTGTCGGGAGACACGGAATCGGCCGCGATATTCAACAATTTACTACCCGAGAGCAAACGGCCTAGCCGAGGCTTTTAATAAAACTCTCGTTCAAATTTTAAAGAAGACTTTAGACGACAATAAGAGAAATTGGCACGAGAAGTTGTTAGAAGCCTTATGGGCCTACCGGACAACCTTCGAACTCCTACGCAAGCTACACCTTACGCTGCGGTGTATGGGTCCGAGGCGATGTTACCTTTAGAGGTTCGGCTCCCTTCACTCGGAATCGCGAGTTGCAAATAAAATCACAACGGAAGAGAACGCCAAATTACGACTCGAAGAATTAGAGAGCCTCGGAAGGGAAAAGACTTGCGGCGCAACGGAATTTAGAATTATACCAAGCTAAGATGATTCGGGCTCATGATAAGCCGGTCCGCCCGAGAACCTTCAAAGTTGGTGATCTAGTTCTCGTTCTCAAAAGACCTATTCTTGCACACCGCAAGATAGGGGGAAAATTTGAACCCACTTGGGAAGGACCGTTTGTGGTTGAAGCGGTATACTCGGGAGGTTCCTACCGAGCTAGTGAATTGCCGAGGAGAACGACATATGCTTCCGATCAATGGACGATACTTGAAAAAGTATTACGCTACCTGATGTTTCGAAGGAATGAACTTTCCATCCCTAGAAACACGGGTGAAGTGATTACTTATGATTGGGTCCGAACCCAAAAATAACAAAAATGTGCTAAAATAAATAAAATCCCGACAATAAAATTTTCCTTGTTTTCTTTTCCAAATCAAAATCTCTTACACGATCTTATCCCACTTCATTCCTGTTAAATTTGAAAATATAAAAATAATAATAAAACAAGATGTCTTTAATAAACATTTTCTTGATGTTCTTGTTCTTAGTACGGCCCTCGATCCTTTTCCTTGTCTTTTCGCGGGGAAATGTCGAGCGGGCGGTTGGTCTTGAACTTTAAGAATGGCGTAAGCCTTGCACTCGATGAAAAGAGGGTGAAAGATGGAGCGATAATCGAGATTGACTCAGATTTCGCACCAGCGAGCCTACGATACGAGGAAAGTGACCGGGTCCGGTTGGCCGAGAAGAACTGCCCGGACATACGGTGATGAAAGTGGGTGGCCCAAGCCACCGATCCGACAACAAGAAAAGAAAGACAAATATTGAAGAAGATAAGAAAATGAAGTCACGTAGTCGCTACGGCGAGAGGGCGAGCTTGTCGGCGCCGCGCCCACGAGAGATTCAAGAAGTTCGGAGAGCTACTCTCACGACGACGCAACGAAGAAATAAGAATCGCCGTATCCGTAAGATGTTGACAAAACTAGGCCGCGGATCAGCACGACGAGGCGATTGCTAATGTCGGTGCATACACTTCGAGGACACCGGTTCACCGGGAACCGAAGAAAGGAGGCCGACTCCTAGGATGACGAAAGAACCGGAGAAATCTCACAAAAACCGGAAGAAAGAAGGCTACCACGCCACCGGATAGAACCACCAGGTGATGCATGACCTTGTTGCGAAGCAACCCCGGGGATGTCCGACGGACATCATCCACGAGGAGCCGAGGTATGCGGGAGAACGTGAAGGGATCGAACCATACATCCCACAATATGTCACAAGGCCTCGCCATCTGCGGATCATTCCGAATACGAGTTTGGAGAGAATGCAAAATGTTGAAAAGAAAACCTTTGAATACTTTGAAAGGATTAGAGGCGAAGAATCAATATCTTGGAGGGCCTCGAATTACATACGGACGTATTTTCGGAATATGAGCGAGCAGCAAATCGTGGATTGCATCCGGGATTTGAAAAGACTGGCCGAGCGAGCCGCCTAAGGAAAACACATACTCGAGCCCCGGAGATGGATGCCGGGGAAAGGAAGAATCACGATACAATGTGGATGTCTGTTACAACTTCGCGGGGACAGGAAGGGAAACCCGCCGGGAATACTCCGTCATGGGCAAGTGGATCCGATGCCATTAGTCATCAAGAGAATGGTAAAGAGATTGATAACATGGAGAGTGCTGCGACGGACCGCATACCCGATAGCTGCATCATCGATATCTACGAACGGGGTGATCGTATACCCCCACACATTGATCACCATGACTTTGTCGGGCCTTTACGCACGATCTCTTTCCCGAGCGAGTGTAACATCATGTTCGGATCGACCTCCGGATAGCGGGCCCGAGTGAGTTCCGAGGGCCGGTGAAGATACCACTACCGGTAGGTTCCGTCATGATACCGAAGGGTAACGGAGCGGATATCGCCGAAGCATTGCATACCGGGAGTACCGGTAAAGAGGATTTCGATTACGTTCGAAGGATGGACGACGGAAAGATACCTTACCATTTCCGACGGACCCGGAGCTAGAAAGCCTCCGGCCTTACGAGTCGTGAGTTACATGGAAAATATCACACCTCCGATGTACATCCATACGGCATCCTTGCTAAGGATGGCTTGGAAGGTGATGTTATTGACCATGTATCTCACTATTCGGACATGGACTTTTGACGGATGCTTCTTTAGATGGATCGACAAAGATCATACACGATCCGTTTTGAGTCTACATGGATTGTATGAAATATATTCCGGATCAAGTTGTACGATGTATCTTCGACATGATTGGAATAGAAGTGACCATGTCACATTTTTGGCCTTCACCTCTTTTGTGCAAATTGATTGGGAAACGCCATTAAAGTTAAATGAACTTCGAACAAAGAACAGAAAAGAAATAAAAAAAAAAAGATAAAAGAAAACTTTCTAAAAAAAAATCTAAAAATGACGAACACCAAATTCACATGAACATTAAATAAACAACAAAATAAAATTTGAATCGTTAAAGGATAAACAAAATCAACAAGAATGTTAAATCCAATCTCGATCAAACTTCAAATTTCATCTTCCAAATTTCAAATCAAATCTTAAATCAAATTTCAACCGAGTTCAAACTCTTCATGTCAAATTTCAAATCTCGAATTCAATCTTTCCAAATTTCAAATCTCGAGTCAAATTTCAAATCTCAAATTCGATCTTTCCGGATCTCACATCAAACCTTACATCAAATTCAAACCTTTGGGTCGAGGATTTTACATCCAAGTCCGCACTTGCTTAGGATTCTTCTCCTACTGTGCCTTGAAATACATCAAATTCAAACCTTTGGGTCGAGGATTTTACATCCAAGACCGCACTTGCTTTAGGATTCTTTTCCTACTCGCACTGAAATACATCAAATTCAAACTCTTGGGTCGAGGATTTTACATCCAAGATCGCACTCTGCTTTAGGATTCTCTTCCTATTGCCTTCGAAATACATCAAATTCAAACTCTTGGGTCGAGGATTTTACATCCAAGACACATTTGCTTTAGGATTCTCTTCCTATTGCACTGAAATACATCAAATTCAAACCTTTGGGTCGAGGATTTTACATCCAAGTACCTTTCGCTTTAGGATTCTCTTCTATTGCACCTGAAATACATCAAATTCAAACTCTTGGGTCGAGGATTTTACATCCAAGACCGCACTGCTTTAGGATTCTCTTCCTATCGCACTGAAATACATCAAATTCAAACTTTTGGGTCGAGGATTTTACATCCAAGACCGCACTTGCTTTAAGATTCTCTTCCTATTGCACCTTGAAATACATCAAATTCGAACTTTTGGGTCGAGGATTTTACATCCAAGTACCTTCGCTTAGGATTCTTTTCCTATCGCACTTTGAAATACATCAATCCAAACTTTTGGGTCGAGGATTTTACATCCAGAGAGCTACCTTTGCTTTAGGATTCTTTTCTATTGCACTGCGAAATACATCAAATCGAACTCTTGAGGTTACGGATTTTACATCCAATACCGCATTATTCTGAGGTCTTTCCTCATTGCAATGACTCAATCTAATCGATTCGATCTTCTTTTGGGGTTGAAGATGTTGCATCTAAAACTTCAAAATTCCAATTTTCATTCCAAATCAAATCCCTTCAAATTAATCTTGACAAACTTCAATCTAAATTAAAATTCCAAATTGAAATTTAAACTCGCACATCATAACTTGAACATGAAACAAAACAAAATCTAAATTGAAATTTCTCCCATATCATGTGATTTGGGATTCACCTCCTTTTCCTTTCCCCGGCGAGAGTTCGGGAATCTCCGGTCTTAGAGATATACTCGACACTCCCCGCGAAACTCTTCTACTTCGTCCTAAGTTTGTTACTTGGACATCCGTGTTGGTTTTGTTGATCGCTTCGGTCAACACCAATACGTGCGGTGTGCTCCGTCGGCTCACCACACCTATTGGGGGTCCATTTGTTGACCTCATTTTTGATGAGGTCTTCTCTTCTTCTCTTTAGTACTTAGGATCTAGCCTTAGGCTTTTCCTTTGACTATCTTAGAGGACTAGAATTGGGATCCACCTTTTAGAAATTCAAACCACTTCTTAACTCCCTGCAAACTCCACAAACTTGACTATAGACCCCTAATCACCTAGAGGGTTGAAATCGAATGTGGAAGTTTAAAGGATGAGTTCCTATAGGACTCTTTGGCCTTAGGATCGCCCTACAGGTGGCTCAGTGCAGTGAAAGGGCTGACTTACACATACACTACACCTATGCACTACACTTTCACACACCTCCTAAAACACACCCTTACCTGACTTGACTTCCGACTCATGTAGGTGATTCACATGGATGGTCCTTAACCCCTAAGCCCTGGTTAAGAGGGTTAGGAACAACATGGTGAATGCCTCAAATGAGTCCCTTCATGGCTCATGTGGGCTTGATATGGCTTCATGGCTCAACAAAAATGATTTCATTTCACTTACATCCACCCAATCTTCAATTTTCCAAATTTTCAATTTTTGACCCCAGGACCCTACACCCATCAACTCTACCAAATGCCTGAAACTACCCAAATTTCTCAAAAATTCCCAAATTACCCAAAATTCTCCAAAATCAATCCCAAACATTCCCACATCACTCAAACTGATCATCCATATCCAAAAATATCAAAAATCCCAAAATACCCCCCAATACCTTCCAAATACCCAAAATACCCCTTTTGACCCAAAAATCCAAAAATTCAGAAAATTCCCAGAAAATTCCAGAAAATCCCAAATATTCCCAATTTCATTTTGTCCAACTACACCATGGGCCAATTTTGTCAATTTACCCCACTTTTGTCAAAACCCCCAATTTGACCCATTTTAACCCAAAGTAAACCCAATGTCAAACCAAATCTACCCAATTGATCCCAATTCTGGTCCAATTCAATTCTAAACTTCAATTCAACATCCCCAACACCAATCTAGACCAAAGACAAGCTTAATTTGATTGAAATTTGGGTCCAATTTCACTTTTGGCCTTAAAGCCCGATTTGGACCTATGACCCAAACCTAACCCAAATTCACCCAATTCAACTCCAATTAACCCCAAATCTTTTCTAAACCTTTCTTAACATCCCCATAAACAAAACACTAACATGATTTGCCCAAAACTTTGATCCAAACCCTACTCAAGTTCAACCCTAAAGCTAAAAGGCCCAATTTTGACCTAAACCCAAACCTAGCCCAAATGAGCCCAAATCCCAAAATCAAAACCCAACCAAAGCCAAAACCTCTTTGAAACACTCCCATAAACATTTCCCAACATTAATTTTACATCAATTTCAACCCTAGCCCAACATTGGCCCATGCTAGCCCATTTTGGCCCACCTTAACCTCTTTACCAAAAAGCCCATATCCAATCCAATTCAAACCCAAATCACCTCAAATTTGTTTCAAACCACTCATGACACATCCCTAAACTAAACTCAACAATTATTTGGCCCAAGCCTTTACCAAAATTTCATCCCAAAATCCATTTTAAAATTCAAAAGCCCACTTTCCTAAACCATTTAAAAGCCCATCTAAAACCATTTCAATGAGCCCAAAATCTACCCTAAAGCCCACATGACATTTCCATTTGCCATCCACTTAATCAAAGCCATTACCTAAGTCCTAAATCCATCATCAAATCATTCCAAATCAAGTTCCATACAAATTTCCATCAAATTACCAAAAAATTCCTAAAATCCATTTTCATGAAATTGACCAAGCTTTCCCCAAGCCAAAAGTGAGCCATGAAGCCATGCATGAGCCACATGTGAGCCATGAGAGCCTTGGACACTCCACCATGCCATATTGGGTAGGAAGGAGGGCCCCTTTCCTTAATCCCTAAAGCTCATTAGCCTTAATCATGATTCACCTAAACCTAAATTTAATCCAAATATATTTGGATGGAGACTTCTCCATGCCAAACCGAGCTGATCCATTTGATCCCCCACAGCACCCAAGGCCACCTTGAAGGGTGCACCAAGCCCAAATGGGTGAGTTGACCCATTTAGACCCAAAACTAGCCATGCCCCATTCTACTTTGGATCAAAGCCTTTACACTTGGCCATTGCCGATTGCTTGCACAAACACCCGACCACGACCCACTCGACCTTGAGGGTGACCCATGCTCGCCGGCCGGCCACCCGGTCGCCGGAAAACGCCATGCCGAGACCTCAGGAGTGAGCCAACTTTGGAATTCCACCTTGCCGAGCCGCCCATGCCCAGTGGCCACCATGGCTGTTCTTCCCACTGACGAGGCAACGGTGATCCCGACCCTTGGCCACCCCCAGGAGAGCCTCCGGCCATGCCTATTTAAACACCACCCCTCTCGGCCATGAGGGGAGAGTTGCACAAACCTTGCCAAAACTGCGCCAAAATTGTTCCGGACCCCTCCTCCTACACGAGCACTTGATCCCAGGTGAGATCCCCCTGCCATTTCCTCTCCGCGAGCTTAATTTCGGAGTTGAAATCCAAACCCAAAACCAGGACACTTCCCACGGTGAACCAATCCCCAAATTGATTAGTCCTACACCTTCACCGGACCGAGGGAAGGTGTCCACCAGCAAAAGCCCCATCTCCGGGCCACCCGGTTGCTCCGGACTCCAAGCTTTGTGATCGAGCCGTGGTCGAAGTTCAACCTAGACAATTCACTGCGACCGAGAGACTTCATGCGGAGCTTGCCGGGATCCGATCGAAGGTGCAACAACTCTCGGATCGAAGCTTCACTTCTGCGAGCAAAGGTATGAGCTAGTTCTTCATCCCGAGCTTCGGAGATTCTCCATTTCAAATGCCTTAATTTCGATGCATGTTTACCGTATGGATGTGTTCGTCTCTTCAAGACGAATCCATGAGAGCATAAGAACACGAAAATCCATTGAGAATCGAGTGAGTTCTTAGGGTTAGAGTGTGGACGGTCACGGGATCGCACCAGTCATGGACGATGAACGGATGCCGTCCATTTAATACACGCGCGGACGGACGGCTCGGATGGCGTTGGACCGGGAGACGGTACGAGAACCGCGGGGCCCGGGTTGCGACTCGGATGGCGGCGTCGAATGGGAGCGCGCCACGCGGCGTTTCGGAGGCTGCCGAGGTTGACGCGGCGCCGCGTGGATAAGTAGATAAATAGGGTATTTTCCTATTTATTTAATTCCCTAAACTTGGAAAATTCATATCTCTGTGTAGAAAAATCACAAAAATAAAATAAAAATACCCTCTTGCTCGAGTGAACGGAGGAGAATAATGTGGAAAACAAATTAATTAATTTTGTCCAGTATTTTATTTTTAATTAATTATTTACTTCCTGCATTGTTTTAATTCTCCATGCATGTATACAATTCACCATGGCATGAGACCATAGGGCTTTTGAAGCCTACGAACTTAGGAACATTCCCTGAATTTTCCAAGGTCGTAGGCCATCTCTGTGAAAAGTTATTGATTTTTCAAATGCATGTTGCTGTTTTAAGTATTTTAATTTCAAAAATTAGCATGTTGTGAAATAAATTCTAGGAAAATTTGGTGATGTTCCTTATGACCGAGAGAACCTTAGGAAAAATAGGATTTGAGTTAATTCACTTAGCTTAACCCTAATTGGCTTAAACACCCAAAATAGGTCTCTAATTAATTAGAGTTAACCATAGATCAAATTGACTTGAAATCAATTCTCCACTGACCTTTAGGATCAGAGGAACCCACCATAAAAATTTGAGGTCAATTGGACTTGGTTAGCCCCACTAATTGGGTTGATTAAGCCACTTAGCCATTTTAAACTTTAAAAATTCATAACTTTCAAAATATCTTTCAAAAATTCACCAAATTGGTTTTGGAGTCTCTCTGATATCAGGGGAGTTTAAGAAAATTAAAATTTCAATTTTCTAAAAAAGTTGATTTTTAATATTATTTTAATATTTTTAATAATTAAAAAATGATAAAAATCACAAAAATAATAAAATTCACCAAAATGTCATATTTTGAATTTTAATCACTTAGGAACAAGTCCCATATTTTTCCTAGGTCTATTTAGTGAGATATTAATTTTTAAAGCTCAAGGGTAATTTTAAAATTAAAAAATGTATTTTCTAGCATTTTCACCAAAATAATTATAATAAATCAAAGAAAAATCAGAAAATTGTAAAGTTTGGTCCTCTGGAATCCTTGATATCAGAGAGAATTTTAAAAATTATAAAATTTATTTTTCAACATTTATTTTATTTTTAAATTAATTAATACTCCAGAATTTAAAATAATTCTAATAAATAAAATATAATTCAAAAAAATTACAAAATTTGGTCCAAGTGGTCCTCTGGTCATTAGGAATGTCCCCTAATTTTCTTAAGGACAGAAACTTTCCCTTGGTCATGTTATTGAATTTTCCTTGGAAATTTCTCTTTTCTACAAAAAATAATTATATAAATAAATTAAATACGAGAAAAATCACATTTTCTCCTCTCATGTCTTCATTGACACATAAGTGAAGTCACATAAAAATTTCAAGTTCATTTGAGTTCAATTTAGTGAGTTATGAAATTATTAGGCTTAAAGGGCAAAATGGTAATTAAAATTTTAATCCTTTAATTAAAACTTTAGGTTTAATAAAAAATTAACAAGTAAAATATTTGATCCTAATCTGATTTGGATGATTGAAATTAAATAATCAAAGGGTAGAAACCCATTAAGCAATTTAAAATGATTAAACTTTAATTAAATAATTAATTGAATTTGGAAGAATAATAAATTTGGAATTATTAAAATAGGGATATTATTAGGAAGAGATTTATCCTTTAATTTAAAAAATCCCTAAATTAATCATCTCATTAATACTCAACTCTTAATTAAAATGATAACTCAAATTTAGAATATTAAAAGACTTAATCATTAAATTAAATTAAATCATTAAACTTTTTTTTTTTTTTTTTTTTAAAAATTTTAAATTAAATTAAATTAAATTAAGATTAAAAGTTGAATTAAATAAAATTAAATTAAATTAAATTAAATAAACAAATTAAATTAAATTAAATGAATTAAATACATTAAATTAAATAAATAAATAAAATTAAATTAAGTTAAATAAAATTAAATAAACAACTTAAATTAAATTAAAATTAAATTAAATTAAAATTAAATTAAATTAAATTAAATTAAATTAAATTAAATTAAATTAAATTAAAATTAAATTAAATTAAATTAAATTTAAATTAAATTAAATTAAGAAATTAAATCAAATAAATTAAATCTGAATTAAATTAAATCAAATCAAATTAAATTAAATAAATTAAATTAAAATAAATTAAATTAAATTAAATTAAATTGAATTAAATAACCTCACTTAAGACATGAAGAAATAAATCTAAAATAACTTGAACACTATTCCAAACTTAAATCATTAATTTGAACTTAAATTTGGATCACAAATCATTAAATATCATTTGCCGCTTAGGAGCCTTAGTTATCATAACTCCTAAGTAGAACATTAAAATGAAATGTTACTTCACTTATAGGACATTCAAATGTCTAGTTCACTCGAGCAAGTTAACAAAACTTGAAAACCTCGGACGATTGATTCATTTACACAATTAAATTCATTTGGACTTAAAACAATCCTAGAAATATTGAAAAGATGTTTAAGATTTTTCTTAAGCACTTACTCGATATGATAGGATATTCTACAAGAACAATTGAACTTAATTGTTCTTTGATGAAGAAAATCGTCTTCAAACTAAAAACACAGAGAACCTAGACGTCATAGGAAATGACTAGCTATAGGATTAGGAATTTGGTAGAAAACCAAAACCTTTCCCTTAACTTTACCTAGGAACTTGCTTAAATATTCTAACTGTGTTTTAAGTGCGGCTTGGAATGACGGGAAGACCCTCCGGGTACGCTTTTATTTTATTGCAGTTTATTTTATTGCAAATGCACTTTATTTTTCTTGCATGATAAACAACAATTGCATGAAAACCGACACCTTTAGGATGAAAACCAAAACCGAAACCCATAACTAAATTAAAAGACATTACAAGATAAAATTCACCTCCACAACATTCCAAAATATAAGACAACTCAAAATTTAATCACAAACGGAACAACAAAACTACAACTACAACTAAATTAAAACGTCTCATTGAATGATCGGGAATACCTCGGATGATGTAACCCACGTGTTGTTAACGGGATTTCCCATGGTCTAAATGAAAGTGCGGAACTCATTTAGTCGAGTTTAGCAAATTCATCCGGACTAAGTGAATTCGATGAAAATAACGGTGCGGGATGACGGAACAGTGGGATCTTAATCGGTTCGTTTAATCAACTTTAAGATCTGTTTTAATTAAAACACAAAAAAAACACGTGGAAATTAAGACTTCTCTAAACCAGAACACTTCTCTCATCTCTTGATTTATAATTTCTAAAACTAAAACCTCTGCAACAACAAGGAGCTCGGAGCATGGTGGGCAGCACGGCCATCGTCGTCGGCAAAACTGAAATCTACATCGCAAAACTTTCTTAGAATTAAATAACAAAGCCATAGGACTTCGAGGTAGTTTGCACTAGTGCAACATAAATCCTCAATCTGCGTTGGGCATTTGCATTGCAAATTAAGCCCTAACCGGTCTTAGGATTCCGAGGTAGTCGTTCGATACGACATAAACCCTTATATCTTCTAGGCAATTTGTATGATTCTATCATATAAATATAAGCCCTAATTAACTAAATTAGCAAGATTAAAACATTAGATAAACATTAGGACTTTCCTAAATTCAAGCCAAACAATAGGATAATCGGGAGATTACCGAAGTTCGCTTCGAATCCGTGATCTCTCCTACTTTTCTTCCTTTGAATTCCCAAAATAAAAATGTTCCAAATTTGATCCATTCCCTATTGAAAATCCAAAATTCAACCCCTTGAAAACTTAAACTTCAAATTCTTGAGAGCAGAATTATCGATTATTATCGAGAGTTTTCTTAGGTGATTCCCGTCACTTAAGATGTAATTAACTATGGGGCTTGCCCTTATAGGGAACTTTAAGAACCCGAGTAATATAAACCCCGTTTAATGTTTTCATATTAAGCGAGGGAATTTGTCGGCTTATAAAATTGGTTCGCAGACCAAACGGATGTCACAAATCCTCTAGTTTATTTAACCGAGCCCCACCATCAAGCGGTGTGTCTATCCTTAGGGATAGATACACAGTTTGTGGTGCGGTGCTCGTTCATGTAAACTATTCGGGATGTGAGATCGGTTTGATTTCATATCTTAAAACTTTCAAATTTAAAATTATTTTCAAAATCAAATAGTACTTTCTAAACCATATATATATTTAAATTAAATTTAAAATACGCCGACATATTTCTGTAGGCGAACCCCTTTTCAAAATAAAACACACAACCTAAAAAAATATGCCGACAGTGCGATCCAAAGTGAAGAGGTATGAAGAACTGGACGCGGAGTCCGGCGCCTAGGCGCCAGATGCCGGTGCCTAGGCGCCAAACACACTTTCTAGAAGATTCATTGAACTTGGACACATTTTGAAGAGGTGCCTTAAGCAACCCTTGAAGCATATAAATAGGAGGCTATTCCTACAGAGAAAACGCCCACCCCAAGTAGCTCGATAAGAAATCCAAAAATTAGAGAGATAATTTTAAGGGCCATACTTTTAGTTTACTTTCCTTCATAAATTAGTGAGTTTATTTTATTTAGAGTTTGTATTGAGAGTTTGGAAGAGTTGGTGCTTTTGAAGTCTATTTCGCTTTGGAGTCAGTAGGAACCAGAGGTTCAGTTGGAGAAACACTTGAGATAAGTATTTGTAATTTTATTCAAAGTTTTATTTATAAGTTTTGTTATTTAGATTCAATGTGTTCTGAGTAGTTACTTTACTTTCTCCTTTTAATTATGAAAAGATAAATAAGATAATCTAAAAATCATTGGAGAATTAGAAACCAAAATATGTTTTAAATATTGTGATGATATTAATACCGGATCTTAATTTATTATTTAAATTGGCCATTTAAATTGTAA